>PISX010019374.1:0-38288 GCA_004024625.1 Mellivora capensis | reverse complement strand
TCAACTATCAACATCAGTCACACAATACAAAAGCAGTATGGGTCAAAGTTTCTGGCTTTAAGAATAAATGTCGTTGTTTTGCTCCAGCTTTTATCTGTCACTTAGAAACCTGTTTCTGGGAACTCTGTTGATGTTACCTGTCACAGCACTATCGCAGTGATAACAGTGCCAGAGACCGATGAGGAGAACAAACTCGGGACGCCCTTAAGAACCCCTTAGGTGCTGTGCTCTGAGAGATGCCAGTCACAGAGCGACAGCCCTCCCAGCCACCTTCCAGAACAACTCTTTGCTCATATCATTATTTTGCAGAAATCACAGCACTTCCTGGAATCTATGGCTATGAAGCACAGGAATGAGAAGTGAAAAAAATAAACACTTATTGAATCCCTACTGTTTGTCAGGGTCATCTAAAGCAAATCATATGAAAATCAATCCAATTCTTAATATCTCCTTCTAAGTACTGTCTAACTGGTAATAGAAGATATGAGAAAGATTCAATCATAGTATGAATCCAATAAGTTATAATAATGATGTCTATGGTAAAAGTGAGTGAAACACCTACCTAGAAAAAAAAAAAAAACAACTAGAAAGAAATACACCAATGCCAATAGTGATTACATTGTGTTGGATTTCATGAATAATTTTTAAGTCTTTTCTATTCTCGAGTTCTCCCTATTCTCTATTATGTGTAATGTGGTCTAATATTAAAATGACAGTGTAAGCCATGAAGAGATATTACAAGGCAATGATACATGTTGATTTGCCAAATGAAAAAAATAAGTTCAGAAGTGGGAAAGACTACGTACACCAAGGACAGTCAAGGAAGCTTTGGTGGAAATGAAGGGAATGGCCAAACATTGAAGAGCTGAGAAGACAGAAGTTGAATCTGTGAATGACTTTCTAAATCTTTTGATCTTCTTGCTCATCTTCACACTTCACATTTCTTTTTTTGTTTGTAAAAATAAATAAGCAAAACAGTGACTGTATATTTAATAATTCTCCATAACATACTAATTAGTATTGGCATACTAGTAATAAACTAATAATGTGTAATTACCATAATGGTGAAGTAGTGGAAGGGAAGAAGTGACAAAAGGGACCAAGGGACCATCTTCTCCTTCAAAAGAGCTTGAATTCAGCAAGAAAGACGGGGGCAGGAGACGCATGGTGTCTGGAGAATATGAGTTAGTAAGTGGTTCACAGACTGAGCAAGAGAAGTCTTGGTGCATCACAAAAGGCCTTTGTAGACATACTAAAGTGTTTGAACTTCATCTTTGATAATACAAACTTACCAGCTTTCTAACTGGTAAGCAGAGGAATATTATAATGAATTCAGATCTGCTTTTTCTTCTTCCAAATTGTTCAAAATCAAGTAGTGCTTTAAAACTAAATTCAAAGATATTATGCTTTGTTTCTTCTGTGAAGTCAGATATTCTTTCATTAATTTGAGCAATTTTTCTTCATAATTCTAAATGTTTTTGATATTAAAAATAAGACCATGTATATTCACTTTCTGAGATATGTGTAAATGGGAGTCATGTTTAAAATGCATCCTTGTTGCATGTACATTTTGGCATCAATCATGATGATGTTTAACTGAGCAAGATTTCTTACTACAGTTGAGTGGGATCTTGTATGTTCTCATAAAGGACTCCTTGATCTGCCATGTTTGGTGCTCATTTGTTTCTGAAAGTAGATTCCTATTATACTCTAGCAAATGTTTTCTTTCACATTAAAGAAAACAAATAATCAAATTTTAAACATTTATGGGTTACATTTTTAGCAGAAGAACCCGCTTAAGAAAGAATATACTAGAAGAAAGCAAGAAATGTTGATGGATAAATACCATGGCCTCTTTAGAGGAGGCTTTGGAGTAAGGAACTGTCTTATTAGGAAAAAATGACCTGAACAACAATCATGGTTCTTGGAGGCTTCTGGAAACCCAGATACTTTGTCACCCACTGGCATTTCCACTGAAGGTGGGTTGCTGCAGAGCACTGTTTTCTTAGAAACATGATTTATTGACCTCCAAAATGGCATAATTTATTCCGAGATAAAAAATCAGAGCTTATAAAGTACTGACCAATCCAGTGAGTTCTTTTGGCCACTGAAGCTCAAATTTCATTTTGTTACCACTGAGGCACATTAACATTTCATTTCTTAGGCCACAAACAAATAACATAAAATGTATCAGTCGTCAATTCAGAGTCCTGGGTAGCCAGATATTTATTCTATCAAATTATTTTCTACATTTTAAAAAATTTTTATATAGGAGATAGTGGAAAATTGAGCTAAGCCTGAATTTATATCAAACTTCTCATTTCAGATTTTATTCTAGTTATATTTTAGGAAAAATGTCACAGTCATGCAAAAGATGTTTAGGTAAAATAATTGTAACAACATAACTTCTGTTGAGTGTAGCATAGTTTTATTAAAAAAGCATATTTAAATACATTTAAAAGGAAGTAAACAGAGATTTGTTGATGAGTGTTTCAGGAAGCAGACTTTAGTCAAAATTGTAGTACAAACAGCATTTGGAGATCGTTATGTTTTAGATTATTAATTCTAGGCTATTGAAACTGACTGAATGAGCAATTTCAGTTTTGCCCTATCACCAAATATCTTCCATGTTAATCAGGTAGGTTGACAATTGAGAGGTTATTTCATTAAAAGAGGTATGATTCCTAAGTTAAGATTGGCAGAAACAAAAAGACCAGAAAGTAGATTTTATTATTCCCATAATGATATTTCCTCCTTAGACCTGTGACCTGAAAATTTACTTATGAGGAAAAGGAATCTTGGAGAACTAAGGGTCTTCTTAACTATCCCCCCATGGACTATTCACTTGTTACTGCAGTGATTATGGGAGTTGGAGAAACCAGTTTATGTTGAATTTTCCCTGGGCCTTAAAGAAGACTCAGATATTAAATTTGCAACCAAAAAACAAGGTTCTCTGGAATTTCCCCATCCCCAATCCTCAATTCTGGTGTCAGTTGTCATTTCCCTGGTAGAAATGGGAGGTAGGACAGGTGGCCCTGATCCCAGGCCTCTCCTGACAAGGATAGTCAGAGCCTCTTAGATGGAGCCAGGGTCTCCCATAGCTTGGAGAGCCCGGAGGCTGCAATGTGTTTTGCTAAATCCCCATGGAAATAAGGAAAGCATGCGAAATCATTTCTTGCAAGCTATAGGCAGATTCTGAGAGCTTTTCTTGGGAAATGGGGTGGTCTCATTCAGGATCCTTACTTAGGATTTGTTCACATGTAGGCTGTTCTTCCCTGACCTGGTAAAATAGGCTTGGCGACTTAGTCAAGACTGGTGAATAACCAGGAGAAACCTGTAAGTGATTTCCAATTATCTTATGAGTGAATTTTACTCGTTTGCCCATTTAGATAGTTACCTCTAAAGAACTGCATGGGACTAAAAGAAATGTGTGCATAGAAGGAGTAGAGGAGACATAAGAATGAAGAATGTTTCTCATAAGAGAAATTGACTCCCATGAGGGGAGTCTGGGCACATCTCTGCAGATTCCGGGCATCCTCAAATTTTAAGGCTTCTCTGTCTGCATGTTGTAGTTTATTCTCGTTAGAATTTTCTACCTGAAGTTGGGACCACATTCAACCGTTGGTATCTTGCTCTTGAACTGGGACAATATTGATTGCTTTTTGTTTGACAAAATTGTTTTCGTTACATATATACAATGGAGTTTATTATTCCATAGCTTTCACCTGACCAAGTATCTGTATTATGTCACTATTTTGTATAAGTAAAATGGGGAGTGGAATATTGTGAATGTATTCATGTAACTTGCTATTTAAATTAGATCCACATGGATTGTTTTGTAGAGAGAATAATTATTTTTTATATATCTATTTTATAATATTGAGGTTTAAATCTATGGTCTACTCAAAACAAGAAAAAAAATCTATGCTTTTTCATGTTTAAAAGCTACTTAGCATCTCATTTTTCATTATTCTTGATGCAAATATAATTAATACAAATCACACGCCTATATTTTGAAAATTTATACATTTCAATCCAATTTAAAAATGTAGGAAATTGGGAAAAATAAACGTAAATCATTTCAACAGGAGTTTGTATTTTCTCCTCATTGGGAAGCTCAATTAAAATTATATGAAATTATACAAAGTAGGATTTTATTTTACGTGATGAATCCGGGTTCCATTTGACTATATATAGTCATTACCAAAAATGAAACAAAGCAACAGAAATAATAAAAACCATGTGGTACATTAAAGTTCTTTGTGCTACCACCACAGAATAGAAAATCTGTCGAGTCATCACCCCTTCTTTGGAACATATTCATATATATTATAAAAAGCAACCTCTTAAAGCACAATAGTCCAATGATCTTACTAAAAATGATATTTCTAGGACTCATCATTTCCGTATAGGAGAATTTTGCTTTGTGGGGAGTTACTTATTGTCTATTTCTTAAGAAATTATGCTTTTTGGTCGTGTTTCACCTGAACAAAATCCAAGATAGATTTTGAAATAACCATTTGCAGCTAATCAGCAATCTGGGAGCTTACCAGACTCATGAGAAATCGTCTTAACAGTGAGAAGCTTCACACTCTCTTTATCGGACTGAGGTCTATTTGGAACAGAAAATATAAGTCAACACCACAGTAATTAACATTGCATGTCTGTGAAAGAAAATATACATGATATAAACAGAATGAAGAAGATAAGCAAGAATATATATTTTTATGTGTTTCTATGACAAACCTGTGTCTTTTTACATAGACATATATATACCTTTATAGCACTTTCAACTTCTAGAATCAAGCCAATAAATCTCTGTCATACTGTTAAGCAATGATAGGTAAATCAAACACAAAACCGGGTCATGTGAAACATTGCTCACAAGGTCCATATTGCACAGGTCTCCAGTCCTACATTATGAAGGAAGACATAGGGATGTCTCCCAGCCTTTGGGGCCCATGTCGAGGTCTGGGGACATCCTTTTTCATGAAGCTGTAGCTACTGGAGTAAAGTGTCTATTCTGACCAAGAGTTCCCATCTATCCTTTCTCACATTCTAAACAGTTTCAAACCCAGATTAGTTTCTTGGACATCTCAAGAGACACCATTTGGATAAATAAAAAGGATAGGTGACCTAAGGATATTATTTTTAAAGTCCACTATTCGATGATCATACAAAAACGACTACGTGAAGGCCAGCTGCAAATTTGGGTCAACAAAGAAGTCTTAACTACAAAACTTGTTTTTGACATTAAAACAATTTATTTCTTTATAGAACCTTGACTGTAACAGCTGGCTGGATTGGTGACAACTGCTTTTTTTTCTATTTTGATCAACTCAAAATAGAATAACCATCTACTGCTAAGATAAAGCCACTGGGAGCTGTCTCAAGGTGCAGTCATGGTTATCCCCTGTGATAAACATACTGAAAATTTCACTGGAAAAGCTCTTTTAAAACTCTAGGTATGTTTTCTATGAGATTTTTCCTTATAGTTACTTATACTCATTCTTCTATCTTTGCATTTCATCTTTATTTTTCTTTTTCTTTATTTATTTTAGAGAAAAAGAGAGAGAGGGAGCACAAGTGGGGGGAGGGGCAGAGAAAGTTGGGGAGAGAGAACCCCAAGCAGACTCCCTGTTGAGCGTGGAGCCCATAGTGCTTGATCTCTTAACATTAAGATCGTGACCTGAGCTGAAATCAAGAGTCCGGTGCTTAACTGACTGAGCCACCCAGGCAGGCGCCCCTGCATTTTACCTTTTGATTTCCCATTTTACTACCTTATCCAAGATTAAGAACAACGTCCCTTTTTAGTTGTTGGAATTTCTCTGTTGATTCAGAGTTCTGACAAAGAGCCAAACCTTGTTTCTTGGGGCTTTTTACACAAATTATTTTAAAAAATAAACCAAAAAGTGTAAGTAGGAGATTAATTTTTTTTCCTTATATAAAAGACAGGGTCAGAGCTTCTGGGGAAAAAAAATGATGTTGCTACTTACTGGTCATTTCCATTTTCCGGTGTGCCTAGGGAAGGAAAGAACAGTTATTAGAGCTGTGAGGAGCTTGACTATAAAAACAAACAAACAAAAATCAAACAAAAACACCCCCAAGTCCTCTGCTGCTTTCTGTGCAGAGATGTTTATAATGCCATTTTGTAACTTTTTTGTCTCCCCTCCAGCCCCACTTGTCTTTTTCTCAGATATGGTTCCTATTATTCCTGAGGTACGGCTGATACATTCCTGGGATAGTCCTAAGTAGGCCAACTCCACTGAATTTAGTTCTGGACTAATTTCAATCTTATAGTTTCATATTGTTATGTGAAATTACTATCCATTATCACACATCCCACAGACACTAGAAAATGTCTCAGTTAATTTCAGTATCTCTGAAAAAAAATTTTCCTCAAAGTATCGAATTACCTTTTTATACCAGAGAATTGAATTTTTGGCTCTCCTTCATACAATGCTCTTTCTGGAGACACAAATCACTGTATTTGTGGTGAACAACAATGTAGACTTTGCTTCTAATTGCATCCGGAGCCCACTGACTTGGCCTCTCAAAAGTGCTCTGCAAAATGTCACTGAGGCTACTAACTGTAACTAATCTTTTTTTTGTTTGTTTTGTTTTGCTGGGCTGCTCCACCAGGGTCTGATAGAAGACATTTGGGGGTGTAGAGTGAGAATTCGGAATGATTCATTCTGCACAAAGCCTTGGATGTTAGGGAGGATTTGTTGGTGGTCAAACCCATCATTAATCTGTGACGCCTTAAGCAAACTAATGTAATTGCTTAGGGTCCCCCCTGTTTTGCTCCCAATTTTTTGTGGTTTTATTTCATAGGTACTCAGCTTTTGTCTCTTGGATTTCCTTTCACCTCTAATGTAGTCCTTGTCTTTGGGATGTGTCCTTTAAATACAATTCTCCTGGCGGTGACCATCATTGTTTTACAAAGAGTTTGATTTCCACTGATATTTTGGCTACTTCTATTTCTGTCACCTTGGCTAAGATATGCCATCATGACTCTTAATCCCTAGGATTCAACTCATGGCACCATATGCTATTCTTTAACTTGATCTAACTTTGTCTTCCCAACATCCGTAGGATTTTAACAGCATTTTTTATTCCCATTTTAAGTGTTATGTATGATATCACTTGTGATGCTCATAACCCTATTTCAGAATGAGTTGATACTTTTTTGCGTGCCTGTTTTAATACTTTTCCTCAGAATACTGTAATGCAGTTTCATTAGCAGATAGATGCATACCAAAAGATTACCTTCTGCATATAGGCTGTTCTTCCTTGGGTTAAAGCTCAGACTGCTGTCAACATTATCTAGATAAGCTTAATTTCATATCGAAATCTCTGATTCATGTTGTCTTCCACAGAGCAGAGAAGGTTTACAAATTTTCTGAACTTGATGAAGTCTCACCCACATACTTGAAGAGAGATTAACTGTAGGTGTTTAATGGTGCTAATTTAATAACAATGCTGTGAAAATTCTGTTTGGAAAACAAAGTTAACAATAACCAAATAGATTTGGCTAATTGTACAATTGCTGAACTTTGTTATAAAGTATTATATGCCTCCACAATAACTCTCCATAGCTGTAGGAAATTTATACTTATTTTCCCTGAATGATCCAATTCACCCAATTCATCTTCTTCATTAGAAAATGTCAACTTTTCAAATAACTTATTTGCAAATCTTCTTATGCAAAGCAGTCTTTCAGTGTAGGGTATTTTTACAAATGGATTTAGCACATTAATTTTTTACCTATCCTACATACTCAACACCCACAGGCTTCAACTTGGATGGTCAATTTCCCATAAAAGATAGGACTGGTGGTTTAGAAATTTAGAGAAATTAAACTGATTTATAAAATTGCTATTTCCCCTCTGGAAATAAACTAAGGAAACATATTTCAGACATTATTAAGAAGTTTATTCACTAACTCCCAAAAGGAAAGGCATTTATTTGTTTTCTGCTCATTTTCCAATAAGAGCTAAAATGAACACTACCAGTTTTTTTGTGTTAACTTTGCCTTGTGTTGTCACGCTTGTGCCCTGAACTCTCTGTGTGGTGCATGGCGGAGACTGGCTGCAGGAACAGCATCCCTTAATGCCCTGGGGGCACACTCTTTATGGGGTAAAGAATAGTATGGCTTGCATATCTTATAAGAATAAGCAATTTTTGGGGTGCCTGCATGATGCACGTGATCTGTTAAGCGTCCGACTCTTGGTTTCAGCTCAGGTCATGACCTTAGGGTGGTGAGAATGAGTCCAGTGATAGGCTCCTCACTCAGTACGGAGTCTGCTTGAGATTCTCTCTCCCTTTCCCTCTGCCCTTTCAACTCATGCTCTCTCTTTCTCAAATAAACAAATATTAAAAAAATAAATTTGGTTTCAGGAGAATTTAGAGATTCATCACTTCCATACATCACCCGATGTTCCTCACACGTACTCTCCTTAATGCCCACACTCGTTTCACCCACCTCCCCTCCAGCATCTCTCCGTGTGTTCTCTATAGTTGAGAGCAGCAGTAAAGAAGAGAAGGAAAGACGTTTAAAGAAGTGAGGAAAGACTTTAAATGCCATGGGAGAGATTAAGGAGGATAAGAAAGACTTGTCAAGCTTAAAACCCACTAAAAATCGCAATCATGTTTAATTCTGAGGAGCTGAATCAATCAGCAGAACACACAGTTATGGAACAACCTTCCCTGGAAGGAAGCTCTGCCCCCCAGGACGGCCCACGTCACAGAATGCCCTTCATGAGATTGTGGGGCTCTCACCTAAATTCTTAGCAATGCTTACCTCTATTCTCTGTCACATGGTAGTGGAAAAATTCTTCACTACAGATAAGGTATGTTGTTCTATGCCTCCGTTAACTACCATAATCCCCTGGCCACTCACAAAATGGGGCTTCTTTCATTAAAAATAATCTGTCCATATCTGATAATATCTGCCACCAGCAGGTAATCCTCATCAATCCATTCATCAGCATTCAATGGATTTCTCTGTCCCTTTCCCTCTATTTCTGTGATCAAGCAATAGAGCATTTTATTTCTTTCTGTAATCCTTCTCTCCCCTTAAGAGTTTAAATTCAAGTTTAGACTGAATGTACATTCGCCCTTGAAAAAAATGAAACAAAATCCTGTTACCTACCTGGGTCTGTCTTCCAGCACATTCGATACAAACCCACAAGAACAAATGCAGAAAGTGTCATTACAATCAAAGCAATCACCACCGGCAAAATAATACCTAAAAGTATTGAAGACATTGGCAATTAGAGTGGCTATTGAATTGAACAGTAAAGAATTTACAGAACAAAAGCAGGCATGCAACTTTCCTTCTTTAAACATCACTCTATTAAACATACTATATTTTCAGCAAAGAAGATGTATCTGATTCAAAGGTTTTCCTCTAGTTGTCATTTCTGATGTATCCACTTGGTGTCAGTCTTGCAGCCTTTTGAAATAAAGTTCCAACCATAGGGGAGCTGGTTTCCTCACCTTCTTAGAGACTGGAGAAGTAGAAGATGTCCTCTAGACTATAGACCTACATTCACACATTATATTCTTTGCTACTTTATAATACAGTTACCAGAATCAATCTATCTATCTATCTATCTATCTATCATCTATCTATCATCTATCACATACTGGAACTGCTCTCTCTAGCTGTGTGTGATGTTGGCTTCCTAAAAAACTCAGAAATTCTTAATTTCTTGGGAAATGAGTGGATTTTTTCTATTCAGTCGTAGAATACACATACATGGTATATGAAATATATGTTTTGGCTAAAATGGAGCATTTCTCTAAAGCCCATTTTTAACATAAGGTAAAGTTCTGTGAAGGTGAACCGTTCACTTTTATGGAGCTCTCTGCCAGTGCACTTATGGCTTATCTTTCCATAATAATATCTTAGAACTAGAAAAGGCATAAAATAGCATAAGTGGACATAAGTGCATATCAGGGTGGATATGATTTCTAAAAATGAGCTCATGGTTCAAGAATGATGTACGTGTGTATGTGCACACACATTTAAGGGAGTGGTGGTGTAACAGTAAATTGGGGTGAGTTTTTATTCAGAAGAGGGTCTTGCTGTTTTGGTTTGGCTTTTAGCATCTGTCTTCTTTTGTGACAGTCATTGTCCAGGTTAAAACAACGGTGATGAAAAGACAGAGCTGTCATAGTCATACAACCAGAGATGCAGAGGCCGTAGTGATAGTGATAGTTTAGCTGAGTATTCTCACCGGCTTGCATATTTACCCAGTTTTCTGTAGGATGGCTTCTACTTCCAATTTTATAGTTAAATATTTGCTTCATATTAGACCTTGAGTGAGATCATGAGTGCCTCCAAAAATGAAGATGCTGTGAATTAGCAGGTCGATAAATGCAGTGGTGACTTATTGAATGGGATGGCTTTACCTAAATCTAGATCATCTTTTGTCATCGGCTTCATATACATTCATCTTGTTCTTAATTTCTAGGGCAATGAGTGGATTTTTTTTCCATTTAGTCCTAGAATACACACATATGTTACATGATATATTTATGTTTTGGCTAAAATGGAGCATTTCTTTAAAGGCCATTTTGAACATAAGGTAAAGTTCTGTGAAGGCGAACAATTTATCTTTACGGAACTCTCTGCCTATGCACTTTGGCTTATCTGAGATTAGTCTCATCCATTCACCTCGACCCTTGGTGGTAATCGCTTAACACTGGGGTAAGAAAAAATTCCCAAAGGTGTGCTCATTAAAACCAGACCCAACAGCAGGAAATTCTCAAAACAGGCAGTAATTAGGTAGGATTATAATGAAATTGCAGGTTCAGCAAAGTTGACAAAAGACTGTCTGTAATCGAATCCTCTCTGTTACCAGCCACATTAAAACATTTTGAATATTTGTTGCCACAAATGAAGAAACGTCTTTTACTCACTGGAGTAAGAGGGGTTGGCTGAAGAAGAGCTTGCATTTTTTGCATCTTCAGTACCTATTATTTTAAAAAAGAAAAACAATAGGTCACCTTTGGTTAATGTATGCCAATCCTCACAATCCCCTCCCCCAACCCCCCCCCATTTAACTAAGCCTCTGTGATTTCTAGGTATGATGTTTTCAAGTGGAAACAAAACAAAACAAAAACAAAAACCAAAACCAAAAAAAAAAAAAAACCCTCATTCTGAAAGAACTCTGTTTTGTAAATCAAGATTGGTATGGAGTTAGTGTATATAACTTGACGAGTTTGGACAAATGCCTATACCTGTGAAACTATCACCAGAATCAAGGTAATAGACATGTCTATCACTTTCAAAGTTTCCTTGTGTCCTTGCTTTACCACGGATATGCAGTTTTGTTTTGTATTTCAATTATACTTCGATAAAGCTGTTAAAAAAAAGATTCATAAGGTTTTCTTGGTGAGAAGGGATCAAGGAAACAGATGTCCACTCGTGCACACAGAAGTCATACCTTGAAACTGGGAGTTGTTTCCTGGCATTGTTACTGAGACTGAGGGTGATGTACTGGTATGAGAAGTTGACCCCTCTGGAGGTAGAGAGCTACCTGCAGGGACATCACAAATCCAGTCAGATGAGGGTATTAGATCTTCCTACTGAATTTCCTTGCAGATTTTACAGTTTGCATTTCTGAGGACCTGTGAGAACTGTTTATTGTGGAATCATAGGATACACACAATCATACATTAAATCATAAGTTCCTCTATTCCTCGTGTAAAGATGATTAAAGTTGGGATCACAAAAGCTGGGTATCAGTATCACATCTTTAAGGATTGGCCAAGAAAGCTGGAGTAAGTCTCTTATCCTACGCTGCAGTCTGTATCACCCGCTGCATGAAATTCTTGTGGGATGCAAATCTGTTCAGAAACAGTAGTCACATTTCAGATATTACAACTTTGGGGGATAGAGTTTTTTTTTTTTTTCCCAACACACGTACTTAAAATAGACATAAATGCACAAGACTTCAGATTTTATCCTGTTTCTTAGTGATTGAATAAAAGATTGCCACTGAAGCTTTGGTTAAAAGGATTGAGGAAGATAGCAAGGAAGATTGCTTCATTTTCACCTTTAAAACTCAGTGGTTCTTTACATGTATGTGCCTTTTCTAGAATAACTGCTGCTTGCTTGCATTTTCTCCACTGTTTCATGGCTCTTTTCTTCCAAAGAAATTGTTAATTTGAAGTTTATTATTATTATTATTATTATTATTAATTTGTTTAATTCAACATCTGCCACCTTTCATCAGGACTGAAACAAAAGTTCTAAATAAAAGCGCATTATTCAACATCTACTAATCCCAACAAGTTGCAAAGAAATACCAATATGTAAATGCTTTATAAGTTTGTAGTATCTGTTCTTGTGAATTTGAGATGAAGCACTGTTTGTATTTAGAATGATTTTGAAAAAGAATTATTTTTCAAAGAATGTAGTTTCAAGTAATTTCCTTTGCTCACACCTGTTTGCCTTTTCTCACCACTGAAGTTTAAGTTCCTGCAGTGTGAAGGCCGTAACTGCCACCATACTCCACATGGGGCTCCAACGGCCGTGGGTGTGCAGTGAAATGGAGCTGGCTGCTTGGCTGAAGCAAGAGGCATTTCTTATAATTACGGCCCCCTTAGGAGTACTGAGGATGTGTATAATTGCATCAGAGAAATTGATATTGCCTATGACTGCCTTGGATCTTTCCCTTTTTGCCACCCACAGCCCAGCACGCCCTGCATGCTCATGCATTTTTGACATCTGTGGGGGAAGAATAATGTTTAGAGTCTGTACCGTTCTTGCCATGCAAGAGATCTGTGGGAGGAAGCTAGATATATGCCCATAAGAACAAAGAAAAATGTCAGGCTAGTGCACTACACAGGCAGAAAAAGAAATATTAAATGAAAGAGTGGGAACTAGCTGAAACCGTGGTACTTTTAGCTGCCTTTTCCTGTGTCAAATGTTTTAGTGAGAATGTTGCCCTTCTGATTGTGTTGGTAGAGAACAAGATGGCCGATTAAATTACCAATGGTATTAAGCTCCCTGGAATTTCCCAATGGTTAATTTTCAAGATTCCATACCCTATCTTACTATCTTCTCATAGACAAGCTAAGTGGCTACAATTCTGATTATAACCTCTGTGGTTTAAATAAAACTCCAAACTGCCCTACTTAACACATGTTGATTGTCCAGTGCCATCTGTTATTACTTATGATCCATAGGCTTGGCAATAGAGTTAACCTTCTCAAAAGAAGAATTTATTGGCTCCTTGGACAAAGACTTTAAAATTTTTGTTTTTCTTTTAACCTCAACCTTCAATTAATAAATCATTTCTTGGGACATCCGCTGGCTCAGTTGGTGAATGTCTCTGATTCTGGCTCAGGTCGTGATCTCATGGGTCGTGGGATCAAGCCCCGAGTTGGGTTAAGCTCTCAGTAGTAAGTCTGATTCAGATTCTCTCTCCCTATCTCTCTGCCCTTTCCCCCACTCATGCTCTTATTCTCTCTCTCTCTTTCTCAAATAAATGAATAAATACTAAAAAAAATTTCTGAATCTGGTACACCTACACACACACACTTACTTTACCTCTATTACATGTAATGCCTCTGGTATTTTGTTTTCTATTGTCTTTTATTTAATTTTTTCCCAATACTGGCCATGACCCACTTGTGGAAACTAACTCACAGTTTGAGGAAACTTATCCATTAGCATGCTCATATCAATGAAATTATTATTCTTGCCTTAATTCATAAATTGTGGCCCTAATGGAATTCTTTCTGTGACTAAGATAGAGGGATCCATGATGTGCTCAGAGCTGATGATGTCTGTGGATTTTGTTGAGACTCAGTTATGCTACATTACTACTAAAACAGCATTGCCAGAGGAGATACAGGAGAAGTATAGTGGAGTAGTTAAAGGCGTGATTCTGAAGTCAGAGTAGGTAGGTTCAAATCATTCCGTAGAATGCTGGGCAAGTCACTTAACCTCTTTGTGCTTGAGTTTCCATGTGTACAAGTGGTGATTTTAATAGTTCTATATCATAGTGTTGTAAAGTTAAACGGGTAAAATTAAATTTAAATGGCTTAGAAAAGTACTTGATACTAAGATATTTATATTATGTTATTTTATAATAATATTTTATTATTATATTATTTTATAATATTTTTATTATATTGTGATTAGGCCTCTAAAGAGTTATACTTTTCAACCACAGTCAACTTGTCCCATTTTTTTCAAAAATTCTTGATGTAGAAATATATGCAATAGACTATTCAGACACCTCCATGTTTTTGGATACTTCTTTTCTCTAACCAGGAACTGGAATGACTGGAGTATATAGCACTCTTAGACGACATAGATTTACTATGGGACCCTGGCTTTTGGTGATTATAATTATTATTTAATTGCAAATATGTTGTGTCATAATTTTTAAAGGCTTTATTTATTTGTTTGACAGAGAGATTACAAGCAGGGAGAGCAGCAGAGGGAGTGGAAGAAGCAGGCTCCCCTGCTGAGCATAGAGCCCAACGTGGGGCTTGATCCCAGAACCCTGGGACCAAGACCTGAGCTGAAGGCAGATGCTTACCCTACTAAGCAACCCAGGTGGCCCTTTTGGGTCACAGTTTAAACCCAGTTTGCAAGCCAGAAAAATCAACTACAGACTGTGTAATTGACCAAGCTTCCCCACCTGCTTTCAGAAATTCACTGTTGTGTTCTTGCTGATGCCATGCATCCCCCAGGTTGCTCCCAGTCCATGACTGAGCCTAGCAAAGATAAGGAAGCAGGCTTGTTCCTGGGAGTCAGAAACTCCTCTGAGGAGAGACTCAGACTGGAGAAGTCCCTGTTGCCCTCTTAGAGGGGGTATATAAGATCCATAGATATTAATGGGAGAAAAGTGTGATTGGCAGTAGAGGAGAAGACATTCTACATGAAAAAGAAAGTAAAATTGTATATTCTGTTTTTATTTCTTGTATGTTGCCTACACTTCTTTCTAAAATGTGGACATTAAAATTAAGTACCCAAGAGGCTAAACTCAATTAAATTCAATGATTTTTTCCCCCATTACTTGTAAATAATTAGGACTAGTGTTTAATTGCAATTGGATGGATTCATGTCTCATTTTAAAAAATAACTTTTCAGGGGCGCCTGGTTGGCTCAGTGGGTTAAAACCCCTGCCTTCAGCTCAGGTCATGATCTCAGGGTCCTGGGATCAAGCCCCACATCAGGCTCTCTGCTCAGCAGGGAGCCTGCTTCCTTCTCTCTCCCTCTCTGCCTGCCTCTCTGCCTACTTGTGATCTCTGTCTGTCAAATAAATAAATAAAATCTTTTAAAAAATAACTTTTCAGTATTTAACATAATAAATCATTCACTCTTCCTTAATCCCTCATCTTTATGTGGCTTGCAGCAGGAACACAGCTTATGGCTTATTCTTCTTGGTCTCCAGCTGCTTCCCCTTTCTTTCTCTGACTCACAATCTTTGAGGGTCCTAGAGCTTAATACATGTCCTCATCTCTAACTACAATAATTTCCTTGACGATCTCATTCAATTTCAAGGCTTAAATACAACATCAATCCCACTGATCCCTGAATTTATATTCCCAGCCCAGATCTCATTCTTAAACTCCAGATTCATAAAGCCACATGCTTATTCAGCAAATAATAAACATCTTAAATTCAACACATCCAAACTTGAACTTCTACTTCATCTGCAGCCTTCCCATCTGGCAATCATTCCTTCCAATCTTTCAGGCCAAAGACCTCACGGCTATTTTTGCCTCATCTTTTGCATCCAACTCACATGCAGGATCAGCAGGAATCTCTATTGGTTTCACCTCCGAAATATATACAGAATTGGAGACTTCATGCAACCTACCCTGTGACTACCCTGGTCCAAGCTAACAGCATTCCTCTCCTGGGAAATTTCCAATGTATTTTTGTTTCATTCAACAGGCTCTCCTTAGTTCTCAGATTTATAAGATATGAGTCAGATCATGTCACTACTTTGCTCCAGACACCCAATGTTTCCCCATTCCACTTATGGAAAAAGCCAAAGTCCTTGCAATAACCCTCCAAAGCCTAGGCAATCTGCCTGGCAAATCTCCTACCCCATTTACTCAGTACAGGTGCTGAAACACACAGGATCTCTCCTCAAGTTCTAGCTCTGCCTGGGTGCTCTTCTCTCACAGATTGGTTTGCTTACTTCCTTGAATTTACTCAAATCTTTTTAGGCAAGTTTACCTGGATCGCTTTTTTCGGTCCTGCAAACTGGTCCCCACCTTTCTTCACCTCATGAGTGCTCCTTCCTACACTGCTGTGCATTCTCTCTTTCTCATCACATTGACCACCTTCTAACTAAGACCCTTATTTATATTTTGCTCACTCATGTTTCCCAAATGTTAGAATAGTGTCTGGAAGTAGGGTCTCTAAATCTTTGCTTTATGGGTAAACAAATTTTTTGGCAGAAGTGACTACTGCTAAAGATTGAATGAACTAATGGGCATACCATTTGTGTCTTCATATTTGGACAGATGCATGTTTAAGATAATTGTATCATTAATATTTTCATTCATTTTACAATAAGAAAAAATAGACATCTACTCCAGTTCAACAGGAGATATTGAAAGAAGTAGAGTGGAATACAAGAGGTAGTTATTGCATTTAAGGAGCTAATATTCCAGTAGATCATGACCTGAGCCAAAGGCAGATGTTTAATGGACTAAGTTGCCCAGGTGCCCCAAACTTGGTGTACTCTTAAAACAATGCAAAAAAAAATTACCTCAGATTTCTTCCACTTTCCATTTGATCACCAATGTGACTAACCTTGGGTAACAGAATCTTCTAACCCAGTGATAACTGTGAATGGAGATTTATTTACTTTACATAACTTTGTAGAATTATATGTTGAAGAAGCATATTTTTTTTTGTTATTTGAATGTGAATAGTCATTAATTTCCAGAAAGCTGTATACAGTATACGAAGAATGAATGAGGCACTGTATTAATCATCTCATTCTGAAATATTTTTAATCTTGTGCTTTAAACATGGGAGATACTGTGGCTTGGAACTAAGATGTAAACCAAGTAGGACTTGAAAGTCTTTCTTTTCCCTTTTCATTACACCAGGTAACCAACCAGATTTTAAGTGAGTTAAGTTCAACTTATTTGTTAACAGCATCATTATCAATGAAATCAATGAAATTTTTTTCTCAGCATTCTAAAGGTTTAGAATATTCTTACCCTTCCCCTAACATAGAAACATCATTTTACTTTAAATTCACAATTTGAATAACATGACCTGAAAACATTGAAAAGCTTTATAATATATAACTGTCAATGTTATGTTTTCTGAGAATAAGAGAGTAAGCATTTCAAAATATGGACATGAAAACATTGAATAGGATTTTTATTTTCAAACCCTTTCAGGGTCCTATGTGTCAGGCACTGTTGTAAGTGTTTTACAAATATTAACTCACTCAACTATCACATTGTAAATATTTGCATTTTACAAAGTGGAAACTGAAGTCCAGGGAAATTAAATGATTTGCCCAATGTTACACAGCAAGCAGGTATCAGTCAGGATTTGAATGCAGGCTCTCGAGCCTGTGCTGTCAAACATCAATCCATGCTGCTTGCCATTGCATTTGGGCAGGAATGAGTTATGAGTTTGTGCCTCTTATTTTTGTTACATTAAATATAGTCTATTTCAATTTAGACCCCAATCAGGACAACCTTGTTTCCATCAAGGCAAACTAAACACCTCCTCCCTTCAGCAGGACAAACCAGACCATGCAGATACATACAAGAAGACAGAGAGAATTATTCCTAATACATTAGATAAAGCACATTGTAGAGTTTATAAGGCACACACCATTAGTAATAACATTGAAATGTATTGCCTCTTAAAGCGAATGCTGGGTGGCTAATCATTTGAGACTGTGAGTTCTTATGACCTTCCGTGTAGACTAGAGAGGCACAAAGCACTTCTCAGAGACTCCACAGATTTCTGAACCAGAAGAGAAACCACTCCGCTATATCCAGTTTTATACAGTTTCCTACGTGAAAGTTTATGGCAGACCCTATCACATCAATATTGACATTTTCCATTAGTAAGTCCTTTTAATCTCAACTAATCTTTAAAACATTTATAGAATTTCTAAGTTAAAAAAACACAATAAACCTCTGGATACTGCTTTACTATAGGTATATTTTTAGCTTGAGGGGATTCTATCTGAATAATTGTGTCAAGATTCTGTTATTCAAAGTTAGAATACTCAGATAAGTAACCTGCATAGAAGGATTGATGCTTCATGTTTTATGAATTCCTAGAGGTCAGCAACCAATTCTCAAGCATTTCACAGGGTGTTGAGCACAATGAAAATGCCAGGCCGGAGCATTCTCCTTTCTAAAAGGCCAGTGGTCAGGTTTGGTAGGACTAGTAATGTCTGTTCTGGCTTCTAATTTTCCATCAAAATTAATGTCTACAGTTGTATTAAGTTTGTGAAACACAGTTAAAAAAGTAAAGAAGATGGGTATAATGAGACCATTTTCAAGTTGTACTGATCACTGTGGGAATGTGGTTGCAATGATTAATTTTGTGTGTCACCTTGACTTGGTCATGGGGTTCCCAGATATTTGGTCAAGCATTAGTCCAGCTATGTCTGTGAGTGTATTTTTTGGATGCTATTAACATGTGAATCAGTAGACTGAATAAAGTATATGCCTCTCATCCAATCAGTGGAAGACCTGAATAGAATAAACAGGCTGATAACCCCTCAGTAAGAAATAAGGAGTGAAGAAGGAGATCTTCTGTCTCACTGCCTTGAGCTGGGACATAGGTCTTTCTTTGCATTTGGACTCAAGCTGAAATACTGGGTCTTTCTGGGTCTCGAGCCTGCATACATACACCATTAGCTCTCTTGGTTCTCAGGCCTTAGACTGGAACTATACAATTCATTCTCCTGGGTCTTTAGGCTTCCTGGCTACAGATCTTGGGACTTCTCAGCTTTCAAAGTACATGAGCCAATTCCTTATAATCAATCTCTATACAGAGATATATATAGTTTCTCTGGAGAACCCTGAGTAATATAGTTGTGTTTTCCAGAAAATTGAGGGCTAGTCATTTATTTCTTTCTCAATCCATGGAGGCATATTGGTCCATTTTTCTTCAGGTCTAAGGTCCCTTATCAAAGAAATCAAGTTTCATTTTCAAGGACACATTATTATCTCTGCTCGTCTGTGGCAAAATGATAAGGCTAAAGAAAAGTGAATTTTGTCATCGCTTAAAATTGTTGTGATGGCCATATGATTCCTGCATTTAACTCTTGGGAATAAATAGTCCTGCATCACTTTTTCTTTGCATTTCCTCGTTAGCTCTGAACTCAGAGCTAGAAAAATGAGTAGGCAGAATAATCTGGAAGATACCCAGTCACTTCTTTCATGAACCTTTTCCTCAACTTCCTTACACTGCTTTCCTAAATCTGATGTATAACACAACTACAGCTAAAGGGAGAGAAAAAATATCTCCTTTCTCCAATCTTAACCTGAGTTTATGAAGTTTGTCTATGACACATCATTGTAGACCTGTATGGCCACTAGAGTTATTACAGTATTTATTTATTTTTTACCATGCTGACTAGTCTTCATGGTAACCCTTAATGGCAGGCTCCAGTATCACTCATAACTCTTAGCTAGAGTTACATGTGAAAAAACAGAAGAACTATTTATTAAATGCCTGGGTTAGTGGTGGTTGATCAAATATATGGTTCTGTATATTTAGTATAGTGTCATACTAAATTTGTGGTCTTACCATATATGTTATAGTTGGTAGGCGAAGTTTGATTTTCTCACATACTTCAGACACTAAGCCATTCTCAGCATTATTAAAACACAATGATCCACCTCATACTGTGTTTCCTCTATTGAGTGGAATAAATGGCCATGTTTTCAGACCTTGATCAATCATTTCCCTATTAGTATGACTATGTTATATCTATGTATAATTTCTTATAATTGAAGCTTTATGTACAGTTGCCTTGCTTATTTTGAATTCCCAAAAAGATTTTTATGTAAAAACAAGCATCAATTTCTATACTCTACATAATAGTTTTTGAAGTCAATGGTAAAAACATATTTTTTCCAAGAAAATGAAAGCTGGATGCATAATATGAAAGAAAATGCCAAATATATGACATATGATCTAATCAAAGGCTAAATGCATGTTAGCTCATATTTATAAAAAGAAAGCAGCAATAATAATTCTGCAGACTAGAATTCTACCTCAATTTCTACCTAAAAAATGTTAATTATTTCAAGTAAGAGGCTTATTCTTGATTATATAAGTGACTTTCACAAATTTGATGATTGAACTTCTTTGATAACAAACAAATAACTGAACAAACAAATGATTACAGTTGTTAACAGATGTGTAAGGAATACCTTTCATTACACTTTTTTTTTGAGTGAATCTGGATTTAATCTACCCATAACATATATCTCTGAAGTTAAGACTGACTTCTCTCATAGTTTATTAAATCAGTCTCACTTTTTTTAAATCCACTGTTCAAATCAATGACATATTTATTATCTGCGTTAGGGGAACTAGTTTCTATAACTCAGAATTTAAGTAGTGTAGTTGGACTTTTTATTATAGTTAAAAGTCAACTACAGTTAAAGCCGGCATTTTGTAAATTTTTCTCTTAAAGGATGTTTTGATTCCTCCTTTTAAGGAGCTGATGATTTTGGCAGCTTCTCAATTCTCTTCATATGTAACTTCTCCTGGATGACCAGTGCATGAGGCAGAAAGTAAGGACTTCTCCAGAGCAGTGCAAACCATCAGCCAATGCAAAGTTGTCCTGTTTGTTTGGATGCACTGTTTGTATGTTTTGTTTTGCTTTGTTTTTCCCAGTGCTTTTTCTAGTGCATGTCTAGATTATGTAAATGGAAATAAGAACAAAAAAAATATAGTAATGAGGTGAAATAAAGAGGATTAATATCAAAATAACTTTTACCATGAAAAATATTGTGTAGAAGATAATTAAAAGTTAAAAGCATAAGCACTTCAGTTCCTTGAACACATGATGGGGAAGGTAGACTGTGATGATCGTTTAGTACATTTGCTGTGAAAACAGACTCAGTCATAGTTTTCATGACTTTATTTTTTTGACAGTTTTTTAAGTTACGTAAACTTCTAAGTTAATTTCACATATTTCTCATTTTTATATATACCAAAAGTGACCAAGATTGAGAACCCAAGAAATTTGTCATTTATAAAACTATGAGGTAGGATGTAGGAAGATAGAAGTTTCCCAAGTAATTACCATTTCAAAACAACAGGAAGACTCAACAACGGTTCCATCTTCCCCTGCCCAGCAATCTTTTCCAATTCCTATTGCATTATCATCCTCAATTTTTTCAGTTTAAAACTTAGGATTAAAAAAAAAAAGTGGAGTGATAATATTTTAGGCTGTTAACTGTGGTTTGTAACATCAACTCTCGGGCTGCCAGGATCAGGCTGTGTTGGGAAACACAGAGAAGACAGTCACAGACACACTGTACTTGTGGGACAGGGCAGGCCGACCGCAGAAACAGACCAGAACAGTGGGTTCTGGGCAGGGGACACTTGCACAGGCTTCATGATCTACCAGGGCTGGTTCCACTTACTCTTGCCACAGAACATTCAGGCACATCCTATGGTCTGATCTGCATTTTTTTTTAAATGCAAGTTCTCCTAAACATTTTAGTTGCTATGTAATCTTTTCCCTTGTACTATTTTTCCATGCTCCCACACTGACTGACCTTTATCTCATTTGGGGGATTTTACTCATGAATATTCTCAGAGAGAAGATAATTAACTTACCTGGTGTTCCTGCTGTTTTGATTGAACTCTGATTCTCAGCTTTAGAGGAAATAAAAGAAAAGACAATCACTGAAAGTAGATATTGAATATCAGATATACTCTCCCAATTGTTATGGGTGGTAAATGGGTATAGATCCTACTTCATTTTTAATTCACTTTTCTTTAAATCATAAAATCACACAGGCTTCATGGTTAGAAAAACTTCAGAGCATGGGTCCAATTTTTCTTAAAAGAGCCAAATAGTAAATATTTTAGGCTTTGTGGGTCTTAAGTCTCTCTTGTAACTATTCAACTTTGCCATTGTACTGTGAATGCAGCCATACACATAATACTTAAAGAGTAAGTACGGCTGTATTCCAAAGAAAAACACTTTACTTAGAAAAATAGCTGAGGTGCTAGATTGGGCCTGTACGCCATAGTTTGCTGAATCCCGTTTTAGAGTATCTGGTCCAACTTCACATCCTTAATAAACCAGGATATCGCAGACAACTACCTATGTTTGGGGAGGGTTTCATGAGTGACACTGCCATGTGTCATATTCTCACTAAGATACGACATATCTCCTGACTTGAGGAAGTTTCAGGAAGGTTCAGACAGATACCTCTCAAACTTAGGGAAAAGTAAATATAGTTCAGATGACCTTTCTACCATAAAATTACTTGAGAAAATTATAATGAAAAGATCACTTTAACAACTTTGTATATATGCACCATGAACAAAATCGGTCATGTGAAAAATACAGAAGATGATTTTAAAACAAAGAGAAGCCCATTAACTATAGTTTAAAATATCCATTTGCTGGTGCACGTGGGTGGTTCAGTTAGGGTTAAGCATCCGACTCTTGATTTCAGCTCAGGTCATGATCTCAGAGTAGTGAGATCGAGCCCTGGATTGGGCTCCATGCTGCTTAAGATTCTCTATCTCCCTCTGCCCCTCTGCCCCTGAACTCTCTCTCTCTCTCTCTCTCTCTCAAAAAAAGAAAAAAAAAAAAAAGAATCCATGCCTCCCTTGAGTGTTCCCTTGACTGTCTGTTGGCATCTGAAATTAAACATGCTTAAAACAGAACTCCTGACTGGTATCCTTAAATCTGCATCTTCCCATGCTTTCTTGGTTCAATGCATGGTATCATTGTCCCCCGCAGCATGAGCCAAAGAACAGCTGCCTTTCTTGATGCTCCTAGTTTTTCACCCCATGGCTCTAGCTCCAAATATACTATTTAATTGGTTATTGTTCATCTAGCACCCACCTCTCTCCCTGCAATGGCCACCTGGAAAAATCTATTTAAATTTAAACTTCAGTGCTCTAATGGCTCCCTATACCTCTTATTATGGCTGGTAAGTCTTTACATGACATGGCCTCCGCCTTGCTCAATTCATTTCCGACCATTCAGCCCCATTTCACCGTGTTTGGTAGATAACTTTATGGGGCTCTTCTTGCCTCAGGCTTCTCTGCTGGCTCTTCCCTATGACTTGGTGTTCTCTCAGGCAGCACTCTGTCTTCCTTCTATCTTTTGAAACTCTGTTCGGATGTCACCACTTAAAGAGGTCTTCTCTAATCCCCTCACCTAAAGTCGTCTCCTTATTTCTCTTCAAACTACTCTACCACGTGGCTTCATTTGCTCAACAGTGTTTTATTATTACAGTGACAATTATTTAATTTTCTAAAATGTGTTTGTTGTCAGTGACATTTAATTTTTTTTAAATGTGTTTGTTGAGAGTGGAATGTAAATCCATGAGGACAGATATTACTTGTTTAATTGAGAGCCACGATTCTAGTGCCTACCACCAGGTCTCTAGTAAAAAGGGATGAATGAGTGAGAATAGAAAACAAAAATAATAATAAATAAGACAAATTCTGCTTACCCGAATTCAATTTTTAAGGAAAAAAAGAATGATTTATTTAAAATTTGCTAGTTGGATAATGATAGCTACCATTTTTAAAGGAAACTCTTAGGATCAGTTGCATATATTATTTGCTGGTATCTGCAAAGGAGACATCATTCCATTCTGCAGATCTACAAATATTAGCTGAGAAAAGTGAAACTACTTTCTCAAGATGGGGACAATGACTATAAATCAGGTCTGGCCATTTTAATGTCAATCCTCTTCTTCTAAAAAAGACAGATTTTCTATCCAATAAACCACTCTGCATAGAAAGCCTATGTAATTAATTTCTATTTTGATAACTAGTTAAAATACTTTTGAAAATGATATAATGCTGAATTTGGAAGACACACTTAAAATATTTATCAGCTGCTAAAGGATTAGGATACAAAGAAAGTTAAAACCCTTTGTTCCTCTTGCTATTAATATCAGGTCATAACCTTTCTTGCTGATAGACATCATTAATAGTGAAAAAAATTTGAAGCTTGTATCAGACAAAACTTTCTGACTATTCTTTATTTTATTTGAGTTTTTTAAAAATCAGCCTTCAGAAATGTATAATAATTTTAGAGAGGCATGTCATTTAAAGAAAAATACCTGTGCCATAAGGTTTAGATGAATCTTAAAAAAATAATAATATATACCAATTCATAACCCTACAAAGTACATTTTGTATTGAGTGTACTGAGAAATCCAGACATTTATATGATAAGGTATACATTGTTATTCTGAGGACAAAATTCGCTCAAATTTTAAATATTTAATCAAAACTGGAATATATGCCTTTTTAAGGTCTGAAATCAAAGAGATACTATATTGAAGACAATAAAGTGTTTTCATACAGCACTTCAAATTTGGACTCAATTCTGTTGATATAAAAGCTTACTAAAGATGAATGCTATGGAACATGGTTTAAGTGTGAATTAATGAAATGTGAAGTCATTTGCAGTTATTCCTCAGGTTTTCTTATAATTTTCATGACGCACATGTTTTGAGAAAAGTCCAAACTCTGATCTATAGCGGTATGAGTAAAGTCAGAATATAGTGCATTCTGTTAAACTATTCTCAAACTTTAGATATTTAGTAAAGACCGAAACCTTAGTCAAGGTGGTTGGTGACTGGGGCGCCTGGGTGGCTCAGTGGGTTAAGCCTCTGCCTTCAGCTCAGGTCATGATCTCAGGATCCTGGGATCAAGTCCCATGTCGGGCTCTCTGTTCAGTGGGGAGCCTGCTTCCTCCTCTCTCTCTTTCTCTCTGCCTACCTCTGCCTACTTGTGATCTCTCTCTGTCAAGTAAATAAATTCTTTTTTAAAAAAAGTGGTTGGTGACTTAAAATCTGTGAGTCAAGTTTGATTTAAAATATGATATGGAAGTCTTATGAAATGCAAATGAACTTCAAAATGTTTAAACTTTCATCCACATTAATCCAAAGCTAAACTTTACTCAGTTAGCTTTTAAAACAGAAAGCTTAAACAGCAGTACGACAAATAATTTTGATAAATAAGATTTACTTAAAAGATCTTACAAAGAATATTGTGTTTCTAGCTATAAATGCATATATGACTATGTAGAGTTATCTGTAGAAAATATCATTAACAGGCAAGGAGAAAGAATATATATATGGCCATTCCCATATATATTCCATATATAATTCTTTATTGATTTACCTAAAAATAATTTCCTATGAAAATTTGATCTTCCTTTTTTTTTTTTTTAAAGACTTTATTTATCTGTCAGAGAGCTGCACAAGCAGGGAGAGCAGCAGGCAGAAAAAGAAGCAGGCTTCCCACTGAGCAAGGAGCCCAACACTGGACTTGATCCCAGGACTCCAGGATCATGACCTGAGCTGAAAGCAGACACTTAACCAACTGAGCCACCAAGGCGTCCCTCAGGTTTTCCTTATCATTCATGCATACCACATTGGCTGACTCATTATTACTGTCTAAGAGTTGGCTGACCCTAAACAGCATAGGTTTGAACTGTTTGCTCCCACTTAAACATGGATTTTTTCGATATATTACTGTACTATGAATGTATTTTCTCTTCCTTATGATTTCCTTAATAACATTTTCTCTTCTCTAGCTTACTTTATTGTCAGGCTACAGTATGTGATGCATACGACACAGAAACGTGTTATTTGACTGTTTATGTTACTGGTAAGGTCAACAGAAAGCTATTAGTAATTAACTTTTTGGAAAGTCAGAAGTTCTATGTGTATTTTCTACTATTCAGGGGGTCAGCACCACTAACACCCATGTTGGTCAAGGGTCAACGTATATTTCTGGTTTGGCTAAACTGTGACTTGTGTGTGACTAAGGCTGTGTTATCCTAATAATTCCTCTTGAATATGCCCACTTGAAATGATACAAATGAATTAAATACCACATAAGACATGTTCTGACAAGTTCCCAAATAAGTGGAATAGGTAAATGGTGTAATTCACAAAAGAAATAATGAGGCTGAACGATCTGGTAAATTACTGTTTCCTAAAGGCTGAGGTGCATAGCATTGTATGAGAGTTTCCATATGGCAGTACTGGAAAGCGACATTAAATAAGATTGAAACATTCAGCGAGAATGTTATTTGCTTTTCAGTCTTCATTCAGTTTATTTGGTTATTTCAATGAGGAACTTCCAAAATCACAATCTAAAGCAAATGTGTCATTAATATCTAATGTGCTTATCTTGATTTATTTATTTTTTTTAAAGATTTTATTTATTTATTTGACAGACAGAGATTACAAGTAGGCAGAGAGGCAGGCAGAGAGAGGAGGGGAAGCAGGCTCCCTGCTTGCCGAGCAGAGAGCCCGATGCGGGGCTCGATCCCAGGACCCTGGGATCATGACCTGAGCTGAAGGCAGAGGCTTTAACCCACTGAGCCACCCAGGTGCCCCTTGATTTATTTTTTAAACAAGAATGAGCAAGCCTCAAACTAAGAGCCTTTGGCAAGCAACAAAATCTAGCTATAATTTAATTATATTTTATTTATATCAGTGATTTTATAGCTCCTGTTGATGCCTAGTGAAACAGTTTTTCATTTATGATGGTTTTCTTTTCAAGCAAATTTAAGAATAAAAAGTGCATCAGTTGAAAGAAAGCACTAAATAAATAATAGTGCCGATGGTTTATGTATCTCGTGACACTCATAAAGTTGTGGGAAATACTGAGGCAAAATCTTGTAGAGGTCCTTGATGGATGTGTAGAATTAGAAGAAGCAGTTGGAGGAAAGAAGAGGGGAAGAAAGAATAGGATCATGCAAACGAGGAGGGCAGGATGAGAAAAACCACAGTCAAGAATAAATCTGGCCTGGTGGGTGGCAGCAAGAGAATCACGTTTCTTAGAATTGCAGGCTTGTGTTCAGGGAGCCAGCCAGTTGGCCAATTTGCGTTATAATTATTGAACACTTACTTGTCAAGCATATGATACACCCAATTAAAAGCAAGTTGTTTTCTACTACCTTTAGATACTTTATGTAAAATAGTTGTAATGAGAACAAGTATGGTGTAGTGAAGAGTTTATAGGGCTTGTGGCAAGAAAAACAGCGTTTGAATTTCATCCTTTTAGTTTAACCCTAGCCAAGTCATTTAGTCTTTCTGAACCCGTTTTCTTGTTTGTGAAACTGGTGTCAAATACCAATCTTGCCTGGCTTGTATGAGGATTGTTATTAATAATATAATAGTTCATGTTTGTTGTGTTTACTTGCCAGACATAATTCTAAGCTTTGTCTATTTTATCTCTTTTATTCTTTTTTAAGATTTTATTTATTTGACACAGAGAGAGAGAGAGCACAAGTAGAGGGAGCGGCAGGCAGAGGGAGAGGGTGAAGCAGGCTCCCTGTTGAACAGAGAGCCCGAGGCAGGGCTGGATCCCAGGACCTTGGGATCATGACCTGAGCCGAAGGCAGACACTCAACCAACGAGCCACCTAAGCGCCCTGTCTCTTTTATTCTTAACAAGAATCCCATGAGGTTATAATCTTATAGTTCCTTTACAGATGAGGAAACTGAGGCATGGAGAAGTTAAGTCGCTTACCAAAGGCCACAGGACAAATAAATGGTTGTGCTATTATTTGAACCTAAGAAATCCCGCTTCAAAATCATGCTTCATAGTCAATAAGCCAACTTCCTCTTGGTGTGATTGAAGTGCCTAATTTTTATTTCAAGAAGGCCTTCTACTGGGTATTTACCCTAAAAGTACAAATGTAGTGATCCAAAGGTGCACATGCACCTGAATGTTTATAGTAGCAACGTCCACAAAAGCCAAACTATGGAAAGAGGCTAGATGTCCATCAACAGATGAATGGATAAAGATGATGTGGTATATATATATATATATATATATATATATATATATACACACACACACACACAATGGAATACTATGCAGCCATCAAAAGAAATGAAAACTTGCCATTCGCAATGACATGGATGGAACTAGAGGGTATTACGCTGAGTGAAGTAAGTTAATCAGAGAAAGATAATTATCATATGATCTCCCTGATATGAGGAATTTGAGAAATAAGACAGAGGATCATAGGGGAAGGGAGGGAAAAATGAAACAAGACAAAACCAGAGAGGGAGACAAGCCATTAAGAGACTCTTAATCTCAGGAAACAAACTGAGGGTTGCTGGAGGGGAGAGGGCTGGGAGGGATGGGATGGCTGGGTTATGGACATTGGGGAGGATATGTGCTATGGTGAGTGCTGTGAATTGTGTAAGACTGATGAATCACAGACCTGTACCCCTGAAACAAATAATATATTATATATTAATTTAAAAAAAAAGAAAAGAAGGCTGTGGGCTTTAAAAAGCAAGGCTTAGGCATAAGCTGTTCTCATGTTTAGCCACCAGTGTATCTAAAATACTTATTTGGTTATTGTACAGTTATCTGTGCTTTTCATGTAAAAATAAATTCCATATTGTACTTGAATACATTATGCAAGAAGGATATATATTTGATAAACTAGTTACTATATATAAATGTTATTAACTCTTACTTAATAACCTACTGATGACTTATAGGTACTATTTATTTCCACTTGACAAAAGCCAGGCTTTCCCTTGATATTTTAAGTCAGTAATATTATATATGCTGATGTAGCAAAAAATCTGGCAGGGCAAAACCCTTAGAGGAACTTCCTCCAAGTCCTTGCTCAGTGAAGTAATGTATTGGCATAGTGCCCATCTCAATGTGCCTTCTACCTATCATCTTATTCCACTTTTTTTCCTCAGCCAAGTGAGAATTCACTGGAGAGAAAAAGAGCCATCGTCCTCCCTTCCCACCAGCCTCTTACCATGTGTATCATGCCTGCTTTCAAATCTGGTTACAGATACCTGAATCACTAAAAATCACCAGCAAGAAAATCACCCATTTGCCTTCTCCTCTCCATCTTCCTCTTACTTTTCTCTTCTGTCCTCAGAAACCAACAGGATGTGCTGGCACGGGAAATGAACAAAAGGAGTCAGAGAGGATGCCACATTTTCAAGCCCTTAGCAGAAATAGGGAACTCAGGAAGAGGGCAAGTTTTGTACTTGTACAACAGAGCTTTACATATGATCCCCCCACAGGGTAGCTGTTGGAGAGTAGGGACTGCTGTGATTGACATTTCCTTTGAATTCCCCCTCAGTGCCCAATGAGGTACCCCTGCAGATAGACAACGACTAATGCATGGACAACAGAATCTAGGTGTGGCAAAGGTAGTTCAAGATCTGATCTGGGTGCCTGGGTGGCTCAGTTGGTTAAGTGACTGCCTTTAGCTCAGGTCATGATTCTGGAGTCCTAGGATTGAGTCCCACATTGGGCTCCCAGATCAGCAGGGAGTCTGCTTCTCCTTCTGACCCTACCTCCTGCTCTCTCTCTCTCTCTCTCATTCTCTCTCTCTCTCAAAAATAAATGAATAAATAAATAAATAAATAAATAAATAAATAAATAAATAGAATCTAAAAAAAAAATCTTCTCCGGAGTAGGTTAAATGGAGACCCCCTGTCCCTAAAACATTTGTACCCAGAACCTGTGACTCTGACCTTAATGGAATGAATCTTTGTTGTTGTAATGAAGTTAAGGATCTTGGTAATTCCAGGTATCTGTGTAAGAATAGAATGCACAGACAGAAGAGGAGACACAGAGGGGAAGTCCATGGAAGACAAAGAAAAAAGGTCATGGCAAGACAGAGTCTGAGATTAAAGGGGTGCATCTACAAGCCAAGGAATGCAAAAGATTGCTGGCCATTCCCAGGAGCGAAGAGGCATTCCAGGCACACAGATGCCCTCCAAAAGACTTGAAGTGAATACGCTAATTTATTAATTCGTTCAATAGGCCCTCATTTATTTAACTGTAAAGTCAGAGCATTAAATTTGTGACAATTTCTATCTTAAAAGTTCTAGGATTCTGGGAACATGGCTTCTCCAGGCAGAATAAAATAGTTAAACAGAAATACACAGAAATTTAAGAGAATGGAAAATGAAGGGCTCCTGGGTGGCACAGTTAGTTAGGTGTCTGGCTCTTGGTTTTGACTCGGGTCATGATCTCAGGGTCTTGGGATCGAGCCCCAAGTCAGGCTCCATGCTTGGCGTGGAGTCTACTTGAGATTCTCTCTCTCCCTCTCCTTCTAGTCCTCCCCGCCCCCTGGTGCTCTCTCTCTCTCAAATAAATAAATAGATCTTAAAAAAAGATAATGGGAAATGATTAGAGAGAAATGCTTTGAAGACATGCTTATTTTTGATCTATACCCTTCCTTTCTAGGGAGTAAAGTAATAAACCTCATTAACTCTACTCTAAATCAAATCTGCACTTGAGATGAAATACCCACAACACTTTTAGTCACTATCCAAGGGCCCATTGCCATGTGTTTAAGGGAGAGATGAAGATTCAGCTGTTCAACCTTTCCCACGATCACTTTGTTTTCTTTCTGTCTCTCTGTCTTGGCTTCGCTACTTCTGAATGCTTATGTGTGTCATGGGTGGAGATGGAAAGGGAACATTGCTCTGCTAACCGGGAATCTGGGCTAGCTCCTGGTTTCATCGGGCACAAATGGAAATGTGTGCCAAGTCATTATATCAACTGGATTCCATACTAAGCAGCATGAACCTTAAGGAACCAGAGAGATCCAGGGAGGAATGACTACCCCAGAATAGGGGTTTTATAACAGCATATCTGAAGGACTTAGTATAGAACTGGTTAATCAAATGGCAAGTGCAAAGGGTAGCAGTAAATACTCTTATTGCATTATCTTGCTTTCCGGGGTGCCTTAATTTCAAGAAATGTCTTTGTGGGTGTATTTTAAAAAAACTACTTAGAAGAAAGCCACTTCAAACTGTGTTTAGAAGCTAAATAAATATAATAGTCCCCAGAACAGAGATGCAGTGGGCATTTTAATACATAAATCAAAGGAAAATTAGGAGTCCTAATTGACTCATGGGGCTGACCACACACTTCTGTATAAGTGCTAATTTTAATAAGCCATGGTCCCTGAATAACATTCCTAATCAGTCACTTAGTGAGTGGGTATTAGTGCAGAATGCAAATTATTTGAGTTTAACCTTCAACTGCTATACATTTTTCAGATGCGTATTTACTTTAACTTTGTTTATATGCGGGACAATCATGGTATGAAATGGATGGGGTTTTGGTCTGCTAAAGATGCCTTTCAGACATATTTTGCCTAAAAATATTCTATTTATCAGAAGCCAAAACACTCCCACAAGGAAATGTCCTACATCTGAAGGAGAAATGACCCTGCTCTTCAAATTTCTCTATTTGGTGATCTTCTCTTTAAATAAAATCACTAGTTTACAGCTATGAAACTGTAAACTAGGTATGAAATTAGGTTCCTTCTATGTAACCTTCTTTAGGTTCTACTAAAGAGAATTACAATAAAATATGGGGAAATGAATGCTCCATGAGTGTCTCTAGATAAAAGTAGCCCTGGAATATCAGCAGTTCCCACCTGCCATCTCCCTCTACTCTAAAGGTCTCCCAAGAAAAGACCTGGGGACTGTAAGTCATCGATAGCTGCTCCTTATTAAGGACTATGGATATGCCAGGAATGCCTCTGTTGTTTATAATGGATGGTATATGATAAAGCTGTTATGGCAGATGACTAGCTTTTTTAGTCAGGATATATTTGGACTAATAGTACTGATTACTTCATATCATTAAGGTCAGGATTTAGGGAGTGCTTATAGCGATGATATGCATGGTTGGAGCTAGAAAGTTGTCTGTGCTCAGAGGATCTCCAAGTCCTACTGCTCTATCTCTCATGAATAGCTTCATCTCGTTCATGGGATCTCTTCATCTCCTCACATTCTTTCTCTCCATTTTTCCCATCAAATTTACTTCCTCATAATATCTGTTTGCTCGTGCCACAGATATGCCCAGGAGTCACCATGGCTGTCTCAGATTCATTCTACTGAAACCTGGCTGCTTCGGGTTTCACAGCTAATCACCCTTTTGTTTGTTTGGGTTTCCTAGTTCATATTACACAGAAAGGAAATTTGATTGGCCTAGTTTAATCTCTTTCTTTTTGTTTTTAAACCAATCTTTATAAAGAAATTCACAATAAAATGTACTCATTTTAAGTATACCAGTCAATAATTTTTGGTAAATTTATAGAATCGTACAACCATCACTATAAGCCAGTTTTAGAACATTTTTAACACAAAAAACTCCAGTGGGACTTTCTGCAGTTAATCCCTGGTTTCACCTCCAGCTTTAGACAACTACTTATATGGTTTCTATCCCTATTAGAATGTCCATTCTGGATATTTCATTTAAATGGAATCATAAAATATGTGATGTTTAGTCAAAGTCTTCCTTCACTGAGCGTAATGGTTTTGGGCTTCATAGTGTTACAACCTGGATCACTAATTTGTCCCTTTAAATTGCTGAATAGTAGTCCATTGTATGGATAGCCTATGTTTTAGAATATTAAAATCCATTTCAGATGGAAAATCCAATGGAATATTCCACCTCAACAGTTAATGGGCATTTGGATTATTCTCAGTGTGACTCCAATGAATAATGTTACTATAAATATTATTTCAAAAACACCTGTCTTAATTACTATAGCTTTAAAGTAAGTTTTGAAGTTGGCTTATGCAAGTCTTCCAACTTTGTTCTCCCTTGACAAAACTGTCTTGGCTATTTGAGGTTTTTTTCATTTCCATGTATTATTTAGGATCAGCTTATCAATTTCTAATGATTTGTTATGATTCTGTGATTCTGATAGGGATTCAATTTAATATATAAATCAATTATTTATCAACTTGGGGAGAATTGCCATCTTAAAATATTGAGTCTTTCAATCCATGAATATGTAGTGTCTCTCCATATATTGAGATATTTAATGTCCCACAGAAATATTTTGTAATTCAGTGTGCAAATCTTATACTTTGACTATTAATATCTTCCTCAATATTTTATCTTTTCTGATACTTTTGTAAATATCACTATTCGTTTAATTTTATTTTTGGATTGTCATTGTTAACATACAGAAATATGATTTATTTTTGAATATCATATAGCTTGTGATAGGAAATACTCTATTAGTTCTACAATTTTATTGTTGATTTTTTAATTTCCTGCATAAAGATGTAGTCTGCTAAGAAAAACTATTCTGTTTTTTCATTTCTGCATGAATGAATCTATCTACCTACCTACTACCTCTCATCACCTTATTGTACTATCTAGAACCTTTGGTTATAATTTTGAATAGAAGTGGTAAGAATGGACATCTTTGCTGTGTTCAAGACCTTAAGAGGAGGAGGGGCGCCTGGGTGGCTCAGTTGGTTGGACGACTGCCTTTGGCTCAGGTCATGATCCCGGAGACCCGGGATCGAGTCCCGCATCAGTCTCCCAGCTGCACGGGGAGTCTGCTTCTCCCTCTGACCTTCTCCTCGCTCATGCTCTCTCACTGCATCTCTCTCAAATAAATAAGTAAAATCTTTTAAAAAAAAAAAAGAGGAGGAAAGCATGAAATATTTAACTATTAAGAATGAGGCTTACCATACATTTTTCATAGACGTCCTTTTCAATTTGAGTAAGTTACATTTTATTTCTAGTTTATTGAGATTTCTAATTAAATTTTTGTCAAATACTTTTTATGCATCTACTGATTTTACTAATATAGTGCATTGCTGTCCTTGATTTTCATTTATTAAAACAGTCATTCATTTTTGGATAAATTTCACTTGTTTATTTTTCTGTCCCTTTTTTATATGTTGTCAAAGTTAGTTTGGTAAGGATAGTTGCATCAATGTTCATGAAGGATATTGGTTTATAGTTTTCTTTACTTGATTTTTCTTTTCATTTTTTTCTAGCTTTGGTACTGGGATAATGTTGGTCTCAACTATTGACTTGTGCGTTTCTCCCTCCTCCTTTTCCCGAAAGGGTTTGAGAAGAACTGGTATCATTTCTTTTGAAAATATGTGGAGAATACATAGAATTCATAATTGAAGCCATCCTGCTGGAAATTTTCTTCATGGGACCGTTAAAAATTTCTAATGCAATGTAATATCTTTGATTATTTTTATATCTTTTTAGACTACCTATCTTCCTGAGTCAGTTTTAGCAATTTGTTTCTTTCTAAGAATTTTTCCACTTCATGAAAGTTTTCTAATTTGTTGCCAAGCTCACTTTTTGTGTCAGGTGATATCATAGATTACTGCTTGGCCCTGAATTGATCTTTCCTCGCACCCACCCATTTGTGGCTATGGAGGGATAAAGTTTCATGGTACAAAGCTAAGTTGCCAAAAGGTTGTCCTGTTTGACAGAGACTAGTGAAGACACAATGGGCATGGTTCTTTGGTAGCTATGGGCTGGAAAACATTCCAAGTTTAATGCTATCCACCACATAAGTTAAACATTTCAGCATAACTTTTTATACTTACTCTTGTTCTGGGAACTTTGTAATGTTGAAGAAACATTTGAAAGTGGAATCTTTGTCACTGTTACATTTGTGACAGTTACCTCGATCTTCGTGATGACACTGGTTGTGGCTCCTAATTATGTAAAAACAAAAAGTAGCCATCAGGGGTGTAACCAATTAATAGGTAGTCTTATTATCTTATAAGTATTAATATTAACATCCAATTATGACTTGAATATTAGTTACTGAAAGTTTTCTGATCAAGTTTTAGAAATCCAACATTTTGATATTTATTTTTTAGTGATCCGGTTAATTTTGTTAAGAAAACAAGGCATATTTGACTCTTTTATATGTCTGCTATAGTTTATCTCATTTGAGCAGACAGTAATCCTATTAATTAAGTAATAATTGTGATCATAATTTTATATATAAGACTCAGAAAACTTAATTTCTCCATTGTCACATAACTTGTAATAGGAGAGAGCTAAGATATGAATCCAAGCCTTTCTGATGCAAAAGTTAATCGATCACTCAGCTACCCTAGAAAGGGGGTGGTAAGGAAGTGGTAGCAGTTGAAGATGGTATCATGGTTCCCATTCTGTCTAGGAAGGAATTTTCAGGTAGGGGGAATAGATAGCAGAAAAGGGATAATAGGAATTCCTTAAAATAAACTTTTAATTATACTTAGTTCATTTTTTGGAGCGGGGGGAAGGAAAACTAACAACAAAGATAACCTGAGATTATGAAAGAACACTGGAATAAGATTACTTGAAACAATTTATATTTGCACAAATATTATAAAAATGATTAAATTTTTTCACTTTTTTCAAAGTCTAACATGGAGATCATTGGTTAGTGAAGAAAAGACAGGCATGCTGGGTACTGCATGCTTAATGTTAGCTACATATGATGCTGGCTGGAGATTGGAAGAAGCCAGTTTAATAGATTTCTGTCACACAGTAGGCAGAAAGACTGAATTGCTGGTGTTTTCCAGAAGTGCTAATCAGCTTCCATTCTATGACAACAAGCATCTATACTGTAACGCAAATTCTTAGTGCAATTAAGAGATTGATGCCAGAGAAACTGAGAGTTTGCAAGAAGACCTCAGAAACAGTAGGTAAATATGTCTTTACACAAAAAGACTTCAGGAATTGATATGCCAGCAAAATATAAATATAAGCTCAAATGTAGGCTGTAGCATTAACACTGTATATGAGAAAGAGAGAATTGAAATAAGCAAAACTTTGAATGCATCTTTTTAAAAAGATTTTATTTATTTATTTCACCGAGAGAGATCACAAGTAGGCAGAGAGGCAGGCACAGAGAGAGGGGGAAGCAGGCTCCCTGCTGAGCAGAGAGCCCGATGCAGGATTAGATCCCAGGACCCTGAGATCATGACCTGCGCCGAAGGCAGACACTTAACTGACTGAGCCACCCAGGCGCCCCTGGATGCATCTTGAAGTAATAAATTGAGAGAGAAATATTTGAGAAAATAAAGAAATATGTTATCATAGCAGACATTGATGCTCGTGGTAACATGGAAGTACAAAACATCACCCAAAAGGTAGAAACTCAACATTTGAGGATCAGGGGACATGTGGGGATAAAGATTTTGCTTTTCACCAGAACTCCAAGAACATACTCTTGGAAAATGTTAGAACAGGATTTCCTTTTTAGAAATTTTTGGTGGAGAATTCTTCTGCTGTGAAAACCATGGGTATCCTGATGGCCCAAAGGATTCCCTAGCATGAGGCAAACTTAATGGTCTTGGACATGGAAAAGAGAATTTATATTTAAGAAAGATGTGGGAAACTGGCACTTTAGAAACGTACAAAGAAGAGAGTGGAATAATGGAATAACTGGGGATACAATGCCAAAGAGTTTCCTTCAAGAATTGCCTATTACTGATGTGGAATATGCTTCACAAATGAGGGTAAAATGAGCGTCAACTCAGGACAGGTTGTCAATTTCACAGTGTCCTGTAGGCAATGGAAGGAATCTTGAATGTTTTCTATTTTTAAATATACATGCATGGTGGGCCTAAAACAAACAGAAGGAAAGAGATGGAGACAAATGTTGCCACAGCCATAAATTTTGAAATTTTACTAGTATCCTGAAGTGTTTCAAATCCTAGATTCAAGAGAGAAGAAAATGGGTGACATACATCTATTAAGATATGAGGATCCTAATCTTGTATTAACATTTCGTTTTAAAAAATTTCCCAATTGCACTTTGGATTCACACTTAGTAGACTCTGGACTCCTTCCAGGAAGTGATTGAGATATCAGAAAAATAAAACCAATCTTAAAGTCGTTCTTTAAACTTAGGTGGTTTGTTCTCTTTCAGCTTTTCTGTCTGGCCATTTCGCCCCAGATAACACTACATACCTGTTTTGGTCCTACAAGTGCAAATTGAACTGTAAGCCTATACATATAATATTATATTAGGTTTGACAAACATTATTTTATTTGAGAAATACTAATTTAAATTGTGACATCAAAATAGTATGGACTTTACTTTTAGGACTTGTGTTTTTGAAGTTCATGTCCTTTAAGTTTTTGGAACTTTGGTATAGGTAGAATGAATTGAAGACAAAATATAAGAATTTTAAAACCACATTTGACTTGGGATAAGAAGAGTCTAATATATGAGAAGCTTGGAAAACCTCATCAATACCAGAGTGTGAGAGCAAAGAAGACAACATCACTGCATCCATACCCTTAAGTGAATACCATTGGCTAGAACTGAGCAGAATGAATGTGAGAGATAAGGGCTGTTTTATAATTGCTTTGGAATTATTGATTTGAGATTCATTTTGTATATTTCATGAAATTAAATTTTGGGGAGAAATCAATAAATGTGGGTATTATTTATATTAGGAACATAGATGTGTTTATAACAGATTGACAATTGATTTGAAAGAGAGGGTTTATGGAGTTAAATTGTGCAAGGCATGGGATTAAGCAGTTTTATTCCTTTGGAATTATATAATTTGAATTACAGTATTGTTTTACCTAATGCACATAAGCAAAAGCTGCTTGTGTGGTCACTTTGTCTTTAGAAATAGAATATGGGATAAGTGACTTTTTTTACAAAGTTAGCGTTTACTAAGACATATGATAAAAGTACTATTACTGTGGACTGTTGAATTGGTTTTATGTTTAAGAAAAGACATTTTGTAGTCAAATTAACTGGAGCTGCATAGATTGTAAAAAAGCGAAATGGATGTTTTTGTGATAGGATTACTAATGTAAAAAGACATGTTATTGTGCATTGTGGAACCCCAAGAGGGTAGTCTTTTTTTTTTCTTAAGATTTTATTTATTTGTTTGACAGACAGAGATCACAAGTAGGCAGAGAGGCAGGCAGAGAGGGAGAGAGAAGGAAGCAGGCTACCGCCAAGCGGAGAGCCGGACGCGGGGCTCGATCCCAGGACCCTGAGATCATGACCTGAGCCGAAGGCAGAGGCTTTAAACCACTGAGCCACCCGGGCACCCCAAGGGTAGTCTTTTTTAAAGCAATTGTCCAAGGACCTCCATTTCCAAGGATCATTTTATGGACTAGTGCTCCATAGAAATTTTGTATCTATGGCAACATGGATACAACTTGATTAAAGTAATGTCCTGATTCATTTAAGTGACTTCTGGGGGTAATATTATAGAGCCACTCATGGAAAGATTGTGAGAAGCCTAAGTACTTATTTATGCCAA
>PISX010019373.1:0-38379 GCA_004024625.1 Mellivora capensis | reverse complement strand
ACCAGGACCTGGTTTCTCCGCTGCACTCTCTCTGGCTCAGCGCCAGGGGTGTCTGCCCTCCGTGGGGGATTTAAGCCCCTGTCCCTAACAGTTCCAATTCCCACGATTTCACCCTGCGATCTTTTCTCTTTTTGAGTGCTTTTTATCAGTCTTCAAGTTAATGCTGGTCCCCAGTCTTAGGGGACTCTCGTATTGGGGTATTACTTCCCAATGTGTGTCCTCTGGTGGCTCCCTCCCCCTTTTGTTTATCTTCCGATACCAGTCCAGTGTTCCCGCTCGGCTTTACCTGCCCACTGGCATCTTCTGCCCCCGTAGAGATCCTGACGAGTAGAATTTTGATCTCAGGCTGATTTCATGAGTGATTGGAGTTCCTTGGTAGGTAATCAGCTCACTTTAGGGGACAGGTTGAACCAGAGCATCCTCCTAGTTCCCCGCCATCTTGTCTCCGACCTGTTGGAAGGTTTTGATTATTGGTTTAATGTAATTACTAGTAATCGGTCTGATCATATTTTCTCTTTCTTCCTGATTCAGTCTTGGAAGATTGTACTTTCCCCAAAATTTATCCTTTTTTTTCTAAGTTATCCTATTTGTTGCAGTATAATTTTGTTGCTGTAGCAGTCTCATACTCTGTATATGTTGGTGTTGGTAACTTTGGCTCTTAATTTATGATTTTATTTATTTGAATCCTTATTTTTTTATGAGTCTGGCAAAAATATTTTTTTGCTTGTTTGTTTCATTTATCTTTTCAAAGAACCAACTTAGTTTCTTGCAAATGTTATTTTTTTAAAGGCTCATTTATTTAGATTGCTTTTTTTTTTTTTTTAAGATTTTATTTATTTGACAGAGATCACAAGTAGGCAGAGAGCCAGGCAGAGGCGGGGGGGAGCAGGCTCCCTGCTGAGCAGAGACCCCGATGTGGGGCTCCATCCCAGACCCTGAGATGATGACCCGAGCCAAAGGCAGAGGCTTTAACCCACTGAGCCACCCAGGCGCCCCTAGATTGCTTATTTTAGATTTTTCTTGTTTCCTGAGTTTAGTTTAGGCCTGGAGGGCAATAAACTCTGTTTGAACTGCTTTTGCTGCATCCCACCTGTTTGAACTCTTGTTTTCGTTTTCATTTGTTTCACGGTATTTTTGATTTTCTCTTTTATTTCTTGGCTGACCCATTGGTTGTTTAGTAACACATTGTTTAACCTCCATGTATTTGTGGGGTTATTTTTTATTTATTTTTTCTTATAACTGACTTCTAGTTTTCTACCATGTTGATCAGAAAAGATGCATAATAGGATTTCATTCTTAAATTACTGAACTTGTTTTGTGGCCTGACATGGGATCTATCCTGGAGAATGTCCCACGTGCACTTGTAAATAATGTGTATTCTGCTGTGTTTAAATGGATTGTTCTGTATATACCTGTTAAGTCTGTCTCATCTAATGTATCTGCTTCACAGAGTTTGTTCCCAGATGGCATCTCTGGCTCTCCTACATTTTTCAGTGTGGCTTTGTCTTCCTATCTTCCGTATCTTTAGCTATGGAAGAACTGTTTTACTAATTATCAGGTTGTTCTCTGAGTGTGGTACACTGTATGTAGTTGCAGCATTGGTATGTGTGTGGGACAAGGTGAGCTCAGGATCTTCCTGTTCCATAATCTTCCAGAAAAAACCCTCTAAGCCATTTCCCTTTCTCCCATTTTCAGCCAACTCATACATAGAAAGGGATGACTGTTCTTCAATCTAAATAATTTTTAATTTTTCTAGATATTTTTATAGGCCTTCTTAGAGATTTTTAAAAAACAGATTTGGTGAGTAAGTCACTAAATGGTGTATTTAAGTGAGCAGTGTTAATTAGATACTAAATTTAAACATAATGATACATGATTGAGATGATGAAAAAAAGTCACCCTATTTTGGTGTTTCTGATTCTAAACCATGTATTCCATCACTTGTTAATTTTAAAAATTTTCCTACATGACACTTTTTAATATCCTCTGTTTCCATTTTTCCTGTATACTGAATTATTTTTATTCTGTTTATTTTGTGATCTTTTTTTTTCTATTTTGTCTTAATATAAGTGATGGACTATTTGAAAAAAGATCTGAATCATCTTTTGGTTTAAAGCTATTAGGTAATTATTAAAAAATGTCAATAGCAAGTATGTAAAATAACTGATGCTAATAATTTAATAATTTCCTTTCTTAGAAATAAAGTATATTAATCATTTCTGAATTCCTTCCTGCTGCCTCTTTCATAGTACTTGGGAATTTTATTAACCTTTTTTTTTTTTTTCCTTTTCAGTGGAAGGAAAATAGCAGTCAATAGATTCAACAAAAACAGAAATGTTGATTTGAGTGTTTTCTTCTTTATACCCATGCATAGTGCTTCTGTAAATCCATTATAATACATTTGCAAAATCCCTACCTACCATTTATCATCTATGATAGTATTATAAAAGAAGCTTACACATTACTTGAGATGATTTGAGAATGTTGGCTTATTGTTAGGAAGTTTTATACATCAGCTCTAGAGAAATGTATCACACTCTTCCATCATCTTTGCTATCAGCGGCAAATAGATTTTGGAGCTCTTCTCAAGTTTTTTGACCTCTTCAATCAAAGATTTATTGTATCAATAGTGCAATCACTGCCATAGGGCAGGAGTTCATGACATCATGTGTAAGATCTACTTTATGATGTACATTTTTACCATTTCTTTGTCATGTTTGCTGAAGGATTCTTTTTTCTGCCCTTTATTTATTCCACTGCATGTACCACCATTGAAATCCTACCACCAAGAATTCATATAAAATGTAAATATTAAATATCAACATAGACAAGTTTTTATTTTTCCTTGACAGATCAAATGTGAAGCTTTTATGTATTTGAAAAAAGTAAACACCATTGAATTAAATGAAGCATTTATGAAGCACAGGGGCATATAAAATGAAGCCCATGATTTGGAAGGAAAATAGAAGTCATCTACTAATGTCTTTAAAATCAGCAGTGTAATTTTTGGAAGTGAAAACACTTGTGTGCCTCATACATGTTATACTGTGGTCCCATGCATTAATTATTGAAAATATTTATAATATGCCTCATGAATACTGCATGCCAAAGTTCAAATAAATCCAATGTGATATAAACAGAAATAATAAGCAATATTTAACAAATAATTGTTGAAGTCTGCCGTGAACACAAAATATATAAATATATACATAAGGAGAAAGATTTACATTTTTTAATCCACTGAAATTAGAATATGTTAGTGCATACCTATACTATTATTGCCTCCAAATTAAAGCATCAGTGGATCTTGCTTTTTTGCTATTGTCTTTTTTATTACACACCAGGTAATGATCTAGTCTGCAGTCAAACAGAATACATTACGTCTGATATACAGATAGGTTATGGAATGATGAATCAGTTTGAGATAATCCATAAATAAAACCTCTCTCCTCTCTAACAGAAAGACTCCATATTCCATAAATGAACTTAATTAACTTAAATGGCAGCAATCACTTCCTAAATGTAGTTAACAAATTCCTTGTGTTCACAGTCCTGCAGTAACCACTCTGCATTTGCTCCCAATCAAAACCAGCATAACTTTTTGAAAATAAATATAATGTCCACCATATGCTTCAATGGCTTTCAATTGTTCCTACTAGAGATTTATGTTATGTGTTAGAGTCTTCTTTTTATTTATTGACATTCTGCTTAGATCTTCTTACTTACATGATTACTTCATCACCTAAAGATAAACTCCACCTTACTAGCCCCGTAGTGGGAATTAGCCTGGGTGAATTAAAAGTTCCATGTAGACAAATATCCCAAATTCTAACCTTTAGATTTCCTTAATTCTGGTTCTTCACTTTTCATGGCCATATCTGAATATTAATATTAATCATTGTCAACTGTTCTATTGTGATATCTTAAATTCAAGCATCTTATTACATACTTTCAACCATGCATCTAATTGTCACTTATCATTTCCATTGTACTATACTTATTAACCTCATTAAGCATCATTCATTCTGGGGGCCCTTAAACTTCTAATGTATCAACCAGCATCATATTTAAAAATCCAGTCTGTGACTATTGATTAACAGTAAGGTAACTTAACTACATGCATTATTTCTGATACAGATGGACTTTTTATTTTGTGTTCCCTTTGTGTACCAATTTGGTTTGTATTTCATTAGGTTCTTTCTTTTTTTTTTTTTTCTTTTTACTCTTCCTTTAAAAAACATTGATTTCAGTTTTTATTCAGTTTTATTTATGTACTTAATTGACAATAATAAAATGAGTTAATATATCTAACACCTTCTAAACAGTATAAGTACCATTAAATACTTTATCTCATATCTTCTGCATTGGCATTTAGTATTTTTTGTGCAGCAGTATATTGTTTCTGACCTAATTTTTAACTTCTCTGACATTATTAATTTTTCATCAAATGAGTACTACATTAGCTAATGTATTTACTAATTCCTTACCTTGTTATTTTTCTTTCAGTGTGACTTTCCTCTGTTTTTCTTTGTACTTCTTCCCTAAAGAGTTTTTTTAATGAAATGCTGAGTGTGATATAGATGCTCTTTATTTTCTTATTGTTTAATAATCTAGATGAACACAGAAGTCTAGCAATAGCTCTACTTTCCCTCAGTTGTTCAAACACGTTAATTACTTGCCTTCAGGTATTTATTCTTATTAATGAGAAGTTATCTGTCAATCTATTAAAGTTCTTTTCATTTTCTCTCAATTTGATGTTCATTCTATGATGTATCTGGCTAAGGACTAGATCTCTCTAATACGTGAAGACTGGTACACAATCATTGTAAGGATTTAGTATTGTCTCTAAACCTACAAAACACTCCTATTATTTAGAAGTTGTGCTGAGTTATTTTTCAAATATATTATCTACAAACAGCATTGTATTTGTTACATTTTTGGTAACAAAAGTACTTTCATGAATTCTTTTAAGTTTGCTGTTTATTTTCTGAAAGTGCTAATTCCCCTTTTTATAACAATTGGCTCTCCCTCATAGTTTATTCTCTTTTTATTTTTTTATTAGGTGGCCCTTTTATTTTTGAGCTCATCTTTGAAGGACAGTATCTTTGTTCTTGTTTTTCCCTCCTGTAGAGAGTTTCATATGTCTTGGTCCTAGAAACATTCCTTCAGAATCTTTTTGAATCTCTGGCTTACATTATTCTAAGTTATCAACTGGGTTTGGACATGTTGTAGGTTATTATTTTATTTTGGCATTGGATGCCTGCTCCCAAGTGGAAATATAATTCAAGATCTCCTATCCATGGATGATACAGGTTCTAATTTTCTCTTTCTCATGACTAACTCTCCTCCTATGACTTCCAAATATGGATCAGTCTCAGTTTTCTAATCTTTGAGCAATGCAGGGCTTTGTCCTAGCTTCCTGTTTCTAGGGGCCTAATGCTACATCTTCCCTTCCAGGTAGCATTGAAAACCCTAGGATATGTTTCCAATCATGTCTCCATAGACCATGAGGTTTAATATAAACATATAATTTGGGGATTTTTTTCTTCCCTTTTGATTTCTAGTGTTAACGGGTTTCTTTTATTACTTTAAAAAAGTGATTTTAGGGATGCCTGGGTGGCTCAGTCTGTTAAGCATCTGCCTTCTGCTCAGGTCCTGATATGAGGGTTCTGAGGTAAAGTCCTGTATCAGTCTCTTTGCTCAGTGGGGAGCTTTCTTCTCCCTTTGCCTGTTGCATCTCCTGTTCGTACTCTCTTTGTCTGACAAATAAATAAAATCTTTTTTAAAAAGTGATTTTAAATCACTTTCATGTCATATGTCATATTGAATCAGATATTCTTATGTCAAAATTGACTGAACCTATAGAACCTACAACTAAGGAAAAATAGCCAATAATCATCTCGTATTATGAAGAATAACTGAGACAGTTGCATAGACTGGCATCTCTTTCCCTGATTGGATATTTGCTTATGGACCGCATTGACTAATGTATCCTCTGGGCTTATTTGAATTTGGAAAAAATGATCACTGAAAATGAAAATGTAGATATGGAAAAACTATGGAATAACCAGCATTATGCTTGCTTATAATGCTAAAGATGAGGAAGTCTCCTCTGGGCCCTGCAGAAATAGCATATTTTGAAATCTCTTCTTACGATTGACCACAAAGGAGGCTGGCTGTGAGGTAAAGATGTCATGTCAGTTGTAGAACTGAAGAGGCCATGCCAGATTATATTTCTTTTTTTTTAACGTTTTTTTTAAAGATTTTATTTATTTATTTGACAGACAGAGATCACAAGTAAGCAGAGAGGCAGACAGAGAGAGAGGGGGAAAGCAAGATCCCTGCTGAGCAGAGAGCCCGATGCAGGGCTCGATCCCAGGACCCTGGGATCATGACCTGAACTGAAGGCAGAGGATTAACCCACTGAGCCACCCAGGCGCCCCTTCAGATTATATTTCTGACGCCAGCAAATTTCCAGAGGGTCCTTTGCCTGCAGGTCTCCTAAAGTATTCACACGTGTCCTCCATTCGATCCAACATATTTTGCTCCCTGTCTCACAGAAAGCACAAAGGAGGAACTGCAGCCCTGTGTAGGACAGTGAACAAATACATACAAGAAAGGTACTTGCTCTCAGATCTATTCCTCTTTCCCACATGAACATGCCAGAGGAATGGAAGCCCAGAAAAGAGAAGGAAAAAGAAAAAGAGGAGGACTTTGAGGTGGAGTCATCTTGGGAAAAGAGTACACTCAACCTTTCCTCTCAACTTCCTCCTGCTAAAGCCCAGCCAGAGCTAATGGAAGGGATAAAAAGTGAATATTAATTGAGCATAGAGTTGATTTTTAAACCTGGCTAGGCCTCTTACATATTTGAACATGAACACAAAGTAATGGAAACTGAAAAACATAGTTAAGGGAGATGAGACGGAGATTCAGTGAAGTATGATAAAAGGCAGTGATAGGAGAAAAAAATTAAAATCAATTCATCTTGATGAATTGTGCGATAAAGCAGTTACATATGTTTTTGTACTGGGAGTGAGGCCCGTCTTTGCAAGCTCAACCTTCCTTATTGATGGCATGTCATTTATTTTATAAATGAAATAATCTTCAATGTGGTGAGGAAAGCATTTTGCAAATTTTTTCAGTCAAAACGTTGATGTATATTAAGGAGAACATCTCTGAAACTCACTGAAAATTAAAAATACTGAACGTTCTAATGAGAGTAAATGTACGATTAAGCTTTTATTACTAGGAATATATGTGTATTTTTAAGCTATAACAACCATCTACAGAAATATGGGGTGTCCTGCCACCTAGACCACTGGGCTCACATTTCTACACTGAGGTGGCTCTCTACCTATCCTTCTCTTTTGTTCCAATAGACAGACACCAACACGTCAATGTTTTTTTTTTTTTTAATTTTAATGAGGAATGTAATCCCACAAATATAGTATGACAGGGAGTAACAAAAGTAATAATATAAAAATTACAGACACTGCCTGACATACTAAAAAGAGTAGTTTATTAAATTAAAAATAATATGATAGATAAAGAACATGTGATTTGTATCCTAACTTCCCTGTTGTTAATATGCTGTGGAAGAACCTGAATTCAAATCTCAGTTTTGTATTTACTGGTTAGGTAACTTTAGATAAATTAGCATACTTTTGATTCCTGCACTGATTTGTGGTGAAAAGTAAAACGTGTGTGTGTGTGCACACGCATATGTACATGTGTGTGATAGAGAAAGGAGAATGTGTATTTTAGATATACAGTTAGGTATTTAGATAGTGCTTTTAGTGCAGAGCATGTGGTAGATATACAATAAGGACACTTTGTTTTCTACCAGTACTTTTTGACACTTTTTGAAGTGAGAAATTCAGGTAAGAGGCACACAAAATAGGACAGGCTCTTGGGAGCAAAATGAACTCCTTTGGAGCCACATACCCTACATCCTCTAATAGGCAAAATAAAGAAGAGAGAAAAAAAAGAACCCCTCAGTCATTTTCTTGGAATAATAGATGATGGAATGTTCCCCTCTTTATGCAAAAGATAAACTAGTCACTGGAACTGATAATCCTAAATGATAAAGAGTCTAGCCAGATATGAAAATAGGTTTTCTCAATACACTATCCTTAATTTTTCCATAATTGTACTATAAGGATCATCATTTGAATATTATACGTCCTCATGATATTCCTCAACACATTCAGCTAGTGTTTATTGAGCGCTTACTGTGTAAAATGATGTTAATTGTTCCTGAACTGTCTAAAATTCATATCCTGATAATTCACTATTTTATTATATTTGATTTTTCCTTTGAACGTTTTTCACTTAAATGTATTTTTCAGCCCAATTCTATATCTGTTCCTTACTTACATAACTTGCAGATATATCATTGTAGATCATAATGAGACTGTTATCAATAGTCACCATATTACCATGTTCTATGGATGTCTTTATTTCTGATATGGGATAACTTTGAATTTCCCTAGTCAACTTCACTTATATTTTTCCTGTTTTTTTTCTTTAAGTTTCATAAATTGTTTGGCCCTTAAAGAAATTTTTTTCTGACCAGTTTGACTAATATGTATAGAAGTTCCGCAGGGTAAAAATAATTTACAGTGTAGAACTGATAGAGCATAATCCAAAATTGAATTAGGCTTTTGTAATCTTAACCAATAGTCCTTTCCCTTCTCCCAGATCTTATTTTTTCATCCTTTACTCAACAATTCCCACTGACCTGAGGATGCTCTTCTAAGATTTTCACTTTAGATTAACTACCAGAAGAGCATGAAAAATTTTTGCAGAAGGAGAATCACTTCTTCATGATGCAAAATCACCTGAGGGCAGAGGCTCTAAAGGCTAGACATAGATATTAAGGGAACAGAAAAATGATTTCAAGGATGACAGAACATTCTAATCTGCATAGAAATTAACTACATGTTTGTAGTTAATTTCCAAAGGCCACCTCATTTTGACAACATGGATTTCAAGGCCATGGTAACTAAACTATATTTGCTTTTATCAAATACTTGAGAATTTAGAATACATACCTAAGATGCTGTAGTCCCAGGTCATTTCCATTTTGAATACAGCACTCTACCGCCTCAATCATTCCACTTAATTCACACCCAGGGCCTGAAATTTTCATCATCCATAGAAAATTACTGTTGAAATATAACCATGTTCATTGGGAGCGAATTGAATTTAGCAATAGCATATTAAGCACTAGCATATTTTTAAGATAATTTTAGCTATAGGTTAAATTACAGAAAAATGTTCTTAAATTTGGAAATAAGTCAAAAAGTTGTGATACTGACACACATTGGGGTAAATAACTTGATTTGGGAAAGTAGGAAAAGTAGGAAAGTAGGAAAATAATGAGAATGTGATCTACTGAGGCTGCACTTTGGAATAGGATCTCATCAAGAAGCAAATCCCATATTCCTGGAGGTAGAGGAGAGTGATGGGAGTGACATCTGATCGTGAGATGTACAAAAACAAGGAGACATGAATCAAATCTAATTCACCCATTTTTCCCCCCTAGGTCCTGTACCTGGCCAATGCCTTTGTGTGTGTGTGTGTGTGTGTGTGTCCCTGTTACTATTTTAAATTAGCTCAGGGGCCACTTGTTTTGGTCAGATTTTTTTTTTTCCTTTCTTGGTTTGTCTTGTTTATGCTTTTATTTCCATTCTCAAAGGTCACTAAACTTAGAGCTTTGATTTCTGAAAACTTTCCATGCAACTTTGTTTCTGTTTATATACCTTATATTTCCTTCTCTCTTTTACTCTTTATCTCCATAGACACACATACACACAGTACAAAATATGGGTAGTGCAGTATCATAGGGTTACTAAGATGGGACCTTTTGATATGTTAAGCCTGAATGGGGCTGGGAGTTAGCAACAGTTATTTGCACCTAGAGAGTGGGAGCTGAGTTACAAAAGCAGCTGGTTTTAGCAACTCTTAACAGAAGTCAAGGGATTATTTTGAATTTACTATCTAGCTCTCATTATTTTCCTGTGCTTCCCATTGGCTACCCCTACCCACTAGGAGCTGTAGAGCAACAGACCCTAGTGATGTTGCCCATATAGTCACTGATAAATTTCACACAGTGAAAGGAAGCAATCTATACCAAATAATAACCTTTTCATTGCTTCAAAGACATTAATAGTTCTCACTCACTTTTAGGATTTATCTGGAGAAATTCTATGAAGTTATCTAACCCAAGAGGGTCAGGTGATTGGTAAAGCAGAACACCTAACTTGTCTCCTTGTTTAGGCTACGTTAAATATTTTAACAGGATATTAAATGAAAAAATACATAGTATGGGAATATATATTTAATTTTACCCCAAAACAGAAATTTTAATTTTCCTTATTCTGTGTCCTATCAGGGGCTGTGCTCTAAATAAATTAGTCATAAACCAAAGATCAAAAGAAAAACACAACCGAGTAAAGCAGATTTAAACTTTATTATTTCTCTGGTATTATATGTGATAAAACCCCCAAATTCATTGTACATTTATATTTATTTAATTTTTTATTATTTATTATTTTATTAAATATTTATCTAAATATTTAAATGTACAAATAAACAAAAATTTAAATGTACAATGAATTTAGATTAACTACATACTACTGTAGTACTAAGAGAAGCAAGTTTCTAGATTTCGATTATTGTTGTCTTTTTTTTAAGGATTTTATTTATTTGACAGAGAGAGCACAAGCAGGAGGAGTGACAGGCAGAGGGAGAGGGAGAAGCAGGCTCCGTGCTGAGCAGAGAGCTGGATGTGGGCCCTATCCCAGGACCCTGGGATCATGACCTGAGCCAAATACAGATGCTTAAGTGACTGAGCCACCCAGGTGCCCCAAGATTTTGATTATTCTATGGCTATGTAAGTTATTAACATTTGAAGATGATGAATCTATATTACATGGACACTGCATATAATTTTAACAACATTTCTTTCTACCTATAATTATTTAAAAGTAGAAATATTGGGGCCCCTGGCTGATTCAGTGAGAAGAGTATGCGGGTTGTGAGTTTGGGCCCTCCATTGGGTGTAGAGATAAATAAAGCTTTAAAAAATAAGTAAATAAAAAAGAAAAATAGAAATTGGCAACTATCAAAACTGTCTTAAAATGTATTACCATTGATGATTTGTAAGTTAAAGGCGTTATTTGCAAAAGTACAAATCTTCTGACTAAAACACCTTAATTTTAAGAAAGGACAAATAGAAAAGTAGCATTTATGAATTCATTAAAAAAATCCCTTGAAGGAATATTTACTCTAAAAGTCTAGAAAAATGAGGACAAAAAACATTAAACTTACAAATTTCACTTTCCAAAACCACTTACAAATTTCAAAAACATTGCAACATATTTGATATGCGGTTCTAGGGTTTAATTTTCTGGTCTTTTGAGAAAAATATGTTTGTGTCAGATTTTGAGATGGAATTTTTCTTGCAGGAGACAAAAATGGAATTATATTGGAAACCTTATTTTAGGAAACAATTTTAATAACAGTTGACCATGAAATATAATAAAGCAAAAACATCAACTTGGTTGTCAGTGACTTAAATGACTGCCATCAAAAGAGTCATTTTTTTTGACAGAGTGAAAATATAAATTGTGTATTTATATCCACTATATTTCTTTGGAATAAGACATCCTTCAATTCGCACCTTTTCTTAGTATAGAAAAATAAAACATCTAAAGAATTAGAGTAAAAAGAGAATGGTGGTTACAATTCCGCTATTATTTACTTTCTTAACCTAAAGTAGGTAGTTTGACAATGAAAAAATTCCATTTCTTCCTTTTAAAATTAAAGCAATGAGATTAAACTTCTTTATAGGATTATTAAGTGACTTAAAGGAAAAATATATAGAGCTCTAATTATAAACTAAAATAACAATATGAGGGTTAATATTACTACTTATATTCTACAATGATTTATAAGAATAACAGCAATAACACCCATGACAACTAATGATGTAGACTGGGAAAATTTTGTTACTCGTACTTTGGCCAAGCTTTGGGTTTAGCTTAGAGAGCGTAGCCAAGAGATTGTGAAACCACTCATGCAGAAGTCCAGGTAAAGCTGATGTGAAATTTTAACTCCATGATCTGAAGATATCCAAAGCATTCTTCTCAGTGTCTGCAAATTCCTAGGAGCATGTTTTCAACCTCCTGTTTGCTCCTGACATGTATGTTCTCAAAAGCCCCAACTAGCTTTTGCCTGAATTAGTCTGAAAGCAAAATTTACTCCTGCTGTTCCTTGGCATGTGTGTATGTATGCTGATGCACTCACTCACTCTCTCTCTAACAGTCCAGTCACTAAGTATTCTGGGATAGAACAAAATGAATCTTTACGGATCACACAGATGATTCATTCTGCACACAGCTGGTACCTTTCTGTCTTCTTCCACTCCTTCATCTTATTCTTCTCTAGAATTCTTTATCTAAAGGAACATTTGGGGGGTACCGGGTGGCTTAGTCCGACTGATTTCACTTCTGGTCATGATTTCAGGATCATGAGAGGGAGCCCCATGTCTGGCTCTGCTCTCATTGTGGAGTCTCCTTGAGACTGTCTTCTTTTCCCTCTGCCTACCATCCCCCTGCTTGTACTCTCTCTCTTCTCTCTCTCCAATGAAATAAATAAAATCTTAACCAACAAAATGTTCCTTTTTTTTTATGGCCTGACTGAAAACATAGGTTATCCATATTCAATATTATACATAACATATATATGGCATTTATATATAACAATATACATATGTACTATATATAGATATATATGCATATATATTATTTTACATATACACAATTTTTAGATGAATAACAGTATCACTGAAGGAATATAGTACTATATAATTAACATTTGCTAAGAGAGTAGGACTTAAATGTTTGTACCAAAAAAAGAAAAAAAATAAACCTCAAGAGCAAATAAGCAAGGTGGTGGATGTGTTAACACAATGGGGGAATCCTTTCATAATATAGACGTATATCAAATCATCTCATTGTACACTTGAAATACCTTACATTTTTTAAATTTTACCTCAGTAAAGCTAGGGGAGTGGAGAGAAATTTTGTGCAACTAATAAGCAGTAGAGCTGGGTTTCAAACCCAGGCAGCCTGGATCCAGATTCCTCACTTTTAACTACTAATCCTTACTGACAGAAACTGTTCTCTCAAGCTACATCTTAATGCCTTTATAATATTTTATGCTTATAGAATAATGTAAGGGCATTAATTAAATTCCAGGCTATCTTCGAAGCATGCAGCTTTAGAGACATCCATTCTTCTGTGGATTCCAAAGCAATCAAAGAATTGTTCGAGTTGCAACTGTTCTTGAAAATGGTATCATATAGAACTTAGCTCCCAGTACACTAATATAGAGTAAGTTGCTATAAATGAGCATTTTCATGGCCTCCTTCAATGGGGCAAAGTTCATGAGCACTACAGAGACCTTAAGCTCTTCATGAGACCAAAAGGAAAAGATAGAATCCTTGATGACTATGAGGCATGTCTGAGCCATTCTCTGCTGAGCAGAGAGCCTGATGTGGGGCTTGATTCCAGGACCCTGGGATCATGACCTGAGCCAAAGGCACAGGCTTTAACTCACTGAGCCACCCAGGAGCCCTGAATGTAGTCTTTTTTCTTAATACATGAATCTATTTAAAGTAAATATCACTGATAATTTTAACATTTAAATCTATGCAATACACATTTGGTAAAGCAATCGATATTTGAATTGCCCAACAGATAAGGGCTAACAAAGGCAAAGGTGCCATGCGTGTATTTCAAGGACAGAAAACCAGGGAAGTCCAGTGTACATTGAAGCTGGAGATATTTCAAAAGGTGATCCATAGTTGTATATCATTCATTGATTGCTAGTTTCCATGGAATTCTAAATTATCAGACTGGGTAAAATATTCATGAAAAGGTTTTGTTATTATAAACTAAATCTCATCATCTTTTTTTTTCTTCTTATTTTATTTAAGTCATGCTACCAATTAACATGAGTTATTTCCTTCCAATAGTAAGATAGATGCTTTTGTGGAGACATGCCAATTGTGTGTTTTATTTATTTTTAAAGATTTTATTTATTTATTTTAGAGTGCATGCACACAAGAGCAGGGGGAGGGAGAGGGGGAGAGGGAAACAGAATCTTCAGCAGACTGCCAGCTGAGCACAGAGCCTGACTGGGGCACCATCTCAGGACACTGAGATCATGACCTGAGCAGAAAAAAAGAGTCAGATACTAAATGGACTGATCCACCCAGGAGCTCTGCCAATTGTGCATTTTAAAATGCTTATAACAAGTAAAAAACAAAAAACAAAAAAAACCCTATAATTCTTAGTTCCATTGTTCATCTTTTTTAATTCACATATTTTACAAATTTAAAGATCTGCCTTTTTATAGTTTCTCTAGTTTAAATTTCCAGACATTAATGGAATACTAAAACAAAATATGGTGATAAAAATAGTTCCTAAATAATGCCCAAGAGAGCCCCTAAGACCGACTTTATCTCTTCCATGCAGGCTCGGTGTTAACATATCATAAGATGTGAATTCTATTTAGCTGACACTTTGGTGGTGTGAGTGTTTTTTACAACTAATCAGCACCTGAATAATCAAAGGTGTGTACCATCCATCAGCTTTAATGAAGCATTAAAATACTTTAATGGAACTTAGGGTAATTAGAAAGTCTCTTATGCAGTTCATCTACTAACAAGAGCACTTTCAGGATTAATAATAATGGAGTGAATTTTCCAACGAAGAACGGGCCCTTCCTTAATTCCAGCAATCCCATTTGTAAAACTGGAATTGTTTTATGTATTTCAAGAAGATATCGCATATAATTAATGATTAAACTGTTATGAAGTATTAATAGTGCTTTAGTTGAAATGGCAAGTCTATTTTTCTTCCTTAAGGATCAATCATAAGTGAGAAAAGAAAAAAAAAGCAGTTTTCAAAATATGTAAAATACATTTGAAAGAATCTAGTGCTTCAGAGGGGATGTTTCACTCTATCGCTTGGTATTTATCTAATCATGCCCTGAAGACCATTGGAATGGGATAAAATTTACTATGTATTAACAGAAAGGTTATATATTATAATTTAACAAGATTAAGTTGGTATGACTGATCAAAATTATTTTCACAATTACTTGAAAATCAATTACGTTCCTAACAATGAATATCTCCAGTTGAAGAGCAGGAAAATATTTAATCAACCCTGTTATTGAGCCAGATGTATTTATTGACTGTAACGCAACAATTGATTGTCTACTAAATACCTATTTTCCCATTATTTCCTACTTAAAGAGGCTCTATTGTATTTTGGGTGGCAACATACTTACATTAAAAACTAACATTTCCCAGGCTATTCTGTGGCCAAGCAGATGATAGATTTATGTAAAAAATTATTCTGCTAGTTCTATGCCCTTTTGCCCTTGCACTCTCTTTCCCACCTGACGTTTAGATCTGCTGCTCTGGGAGTTATTTTCCACACTGAGTTGATCTCCGTGGTCTAACATGACACAGCGGAGAGAAGGAAGGAGTGTAGGTCTCTGAATAAGTATGAAACGTGTCCCAAGCCCTGGACTTCTCCTTGCATCTTATATTTTATAAGGGAGAGATAAATAAATGCCTGTTTAAGCAATACACTATTTTTACTCAATATAAGTTACAAGATAATATTACCTGAGAAAGTTCAATATGTGGTATACAACAATTTAAAATGTAGACATGTGGGACGCCTGGGTGGCTCAGTTGGTTAAGCGGCTGCCTTCGGCTCAGGTCATGATCCCAGCGTCCTGGGATCGAGTCCCGCATCCAGCTCCTTGCTCGGCGGGGAGCCTGCTTCTCCCTCTGCCTCTGCCTGCCTCTCTGTCTGCCTGTGTTCACTCTCTGGCTCTCTCTCTCTCTCTCTCTCTCTGAGACAAATAGATAAATAAAATCTTAAAAAAAAAATGTAGACATGTAATTAAATGATAAAATAAGTAAATGAATTTTAAAATATATTAAATATTTCAAATAACAAAAAATATAATCTTAAAATCCATGTAATATAATACACTGAAAAAAAAGTGTGGGTCCTGGTTCCAAGATCTTGGGATTCAAACCCAGTCCACCACTTAACAACTATTCAAATTTGGGGAGTTTATTTTACCCTCTATTTCAATTTCTTGTAAAATGAGGATAAACATAGCCATTTTTAAAAACATTGTTGTAGAAGTTAAATTAGCACACATAAAATACTTGAAAGACTATTTGGTCCTTAGTGCGTATCCAATAATAAATTTCCTTTAAAGATTTTATTTGACAGAGATAGAGAGAGGGACAGTGAGAGAGGGAACACAACAGGGAGAGTGGAAGAGGGAGAAGGAGGCTTCCCACTGAGCAAGGAGCCCAAGCGGGGGGCTCGATCCCAGGATGCTGAGATCATGACCTGAGCTGAAGGCAGACACTTAGTGACTGAGCCACCCAAGCACCCCAACCCCAATAAATTTCCTTTATAAAATGAAGTTAAATTACAAAACTAGGTTGTCATATTTTTAATTTCTAATTTTATGTCAAAATTATTTTTTAAAAAATTTTAATTGAACTATAGTGTACATACACTAATTTATTAGTTTCAAGTGTGCAACACAGTGATTTGGCAATTATATAGATTATGAAATGCTTACCCCAATAAGTGTAGTTATTGTTACCATACGAGGTTATTATAATTGACTATATTTTCTATGGTCTACTTTTCATGCATGTGACTTATTTTATAGCTGGGAGTTTGTCCCTCTTACTACACATGACTTATTTTGCTCTTCCTACCCTCCCATCCCTGGCAACCACCAGTTTGTTTTCTGTATTTACGAGGATGTTTCTGTTTTGTTTCATTTGTTCATTTGTTTAGATTCCACATACAAGTGAAAGATTTTTTTTTTTAAGATTTTATTTATCTATTTGACAGACAGAGATCACAAGCAGGCAAAGGGCAGGCAGAGAGAGAGGGGGAAGCAGGCTCCCTGCTGAGCAGAGAGCCCGATGAGATGCAGGGCTTGATCCCAGGACCTTGGGATCATGACCTGAGCCAAAGGAAGAGGCTTTAACCCACTGAGCCACCCAGGCGCCCCATGGCAAGATTTGATTTTTTTTTGTATGACTGAGTAATGTGTGTGTGTGTGTGTGTGTGTGTGTGTGTGTATAAAGCTTATTTACCCTTTCATCTACTGATGGAGACTTAGAGTGTTTCCATATCTTGCCTAATGTAAATAATGCTGCAATGCTGATCTGGTGAATACTCTTTTTATGTATTGTATTCATCTTGCTAATATTTTGATTAGGATTATTGCATCTTATTGTCAGGGATATTGCTTGTAATTTTCTTTTTTTATAGTGTCTTTATTTGGTGTTGGTATCAAGGTAATGCTGACATTGTTGAATTAATTTGGAAGCCTCCCTTCCTCCTCCTCCTCTTTTCTTTTCCCTTTCCTTCCCCTTTTCCTTTCTTCTTTTTGGTAATAGTTTGAGAATTATAGTAATTTCTCTCCCTTAAGTGCTGGGTAGAATTCACCTGTGAAGCCATCTGGTCCTAGAGTTTTATTTGTTGAAAGTTTTTGATTACTGATTTAATTTTGCTAATAGTTATTGGTCTGTTAGGTTTTCTATTTCTTCCTGATTCAGTCATGGAAAATTGTATGTTTCTAGGAATTTGTTTCTTCCTGGTTGTCCAGTTTGTTGATGTATATTTTTTGGTATACCTTCTTATAATCCTTACAGTCTTCTAAGTGCGATTTCTGCAGTATCAGTTGTAACCTCTCTTTTATTTATGATTTTATTTGCATCCTCTTTTTTCTTGATGAGTCTAACTAAAGGTTTTTCAGTTTTATCTTTTTAAATAATAACTTTTTAGTTTCATTGATATTTTCTGTTGTCTTTTTTTTTTTAGTTTTCTTTTTTTTCTCTTTAAAGATTTTATTTCAATTCAAGTTCACTTATCGTGTGGTTTAAGTTTCAGGAGTAGAATTTAGTGATTCTTTAGTTGTCTGTAATACCCCATGCATGTTTCATGAAGTGTCCTCCTTAATATCCATCACTCAATTACCACATAACCTCACCCATCTCCCCTCCAACAACCCTCAGTTTATTCTATGTACTTAGGGATCTCTTACAGTTTGCTTCCCTCTCTGTCTTAATCTTATTTTTAATTCTCTTACTTATTTTTACTTTTATCTTTTTACTTTTATCTATTTGAAAGAGAGAGGAAGAGAGAGTGCACAAGCAGAGGAGTGGAAAAGAGAGGGAGAAGCAGGCTCCCTGCTAAGCAGGGAGCCTGATGCTGGACTTGATCCAGGGACTCCAGGATCATGACCCAAGCCAAAGGCTGACACTTAACCTGCTGAGTCATTCAGGCACCCCTGTCTTAATCTTATTTTATTTTTGTTTCTCTTCTCCCATGTTCATTTGTTTTGTTTCTTGAATTCCGCATATGAGTAAAATCATAAGGTATTTGTCTTTCTCTGGCTATTTCCCTTAACATAATATTCTCTAGTTTCATCTACGTTGTGACAAATGGCAAGATTTCATTCTTTTTGATGACTGAGTTATATTCCACTGTGTATAGATACACCACATCTTCTTTATCCATTTATCTTTAGTTTTTTAAATTAATTTCCTTTTTTTTTTTAAGATTCATTTATTTATTTGAGAGAGAAGGAGAGTGTTAGGTAGAGGGGCAGAGGGGGTGAAAGAATCCCAAACAGACTGCCTGTTGAGGATGGAGCTTGATTCAGGCCTCCATCTCACCACTCTGAGGTCATGACCTGAGCCAAAATCAAGAGTCAGACCTTTAATCAGCTGAGCCACCCAGGTGCCCCAGTATCCATTTCCTTTACTTCTGCTCTGATTTTTAATATTTCCTTCTACCTACTAACTTGGGGCTTTATTTTCTTTCTTTTATTATCTAACTCCTTTAGCTGTTAGATTGAGATTTTTCTTGTTTCTTGAAATAGGCCTGTGTTGCTATAATATTCTATGTTTGATCTGATTTTGCTGTTTATCAAAGATTTTGAACCATTGTTTTCCATTTCATTTGTCAAGGTATTTTTTTATTTCTTCAGTTTCTTCACTGACTTACTGGTTGTTTGGTAATATGTTTTTCAGCCCTACGTACTTGTGGTTTTGACAGTTTTCTTTTCTTTCCTTGAGATCAAATTTTAGTTTGATACTGTCATGGTCAGAAAAGATGCCTGGAATGATTTCATTCTTGAATTACTGTACCTGTTTTGTGGCTTAACATATGAACTATCCTGAAGAATGTTCCATGTTCACTTGAAAAGAATGTGTATTTTGTTGTTTTTAGATGGATTGCTCTGTATATATCCGTTAAGTCCATCGGACATAATGTGTCACTCAAAGCCACTGTTTCCTTATTAATTTTCTGTTTGGATGATCTATGCATTCATTTAAGTGTAGTGTTCAAGTCCCCTCCTCTTACTACATTACTGTCAGTTTCTTGTTTTCTGTCTGCTAATACATGTTTTCTATATTTAGGTGCTGTTATGTTGGGTGCATTGGTATTAACAATTTTTAGATCTTCTTTTGGGGTGATCCCTTTAACATTATGCAATACCTTTCTTTGCCTGTTGTTACACTATTTGTTTTAAAGTCTATTTTGTTTGATGAAAGTATTGCTACCCCAGTATTTTTTTTTCTATTTTCATGGGATACCTTTTTTTTTTTTTTAATTTATTTATTGGTCAGAGAGAGAGGGAGAGAGAGCAAGCGAGCACAGGCAGACAGAGTGGCAGGCAGAGGCAGAGGGAGAGGGAAAAGCAGGCTCTCTGCCGAGCAAGGAGCCCGATGTGGGACTCGATCCCAGGATGCTGGGACCATGACCTGAGCCGAAGGCAGCCGCTTAACCAGCTGAGCCACCCAGGCGTCCCTCATGGGATATCTTTTTACACCCCTTTAATTTTAGTTTGTATGACTTGAGGTCTGAAGTGAGTCTCTTGTAAACAGTATATAGATGGGGCTTGATTTTTTCATTCATTCAATCACTACAAATCTTTTGATTGGATCGATTAGTCCATTTACATTTAAAGTATTTACTGATAGATTTATCCTTACTGTCATTTTATTAATTGCTTTTGTAGTTTTCCTCTGTTTCTTCTTTTTTGCTCTCTTCCCTTGTCATTTGATGACTTTGGTGAGTGTTCTGCTTGGATTGTTTTTCCTTTACATTTTGTGTATGTGTTATAGGTTTTTGTTTTTTGGTTACAGTGAGGATCATGTATCTTATGTATATAGCAGTCTATATATTAAGTTCAGTGCAAACACAGTCTAAAAGCAGTACATTTATTCCCCTTCCCCATTTTATGTATATGACCTCACATTTTACATCTTTATTTTTTATATTTCTTAACTAATTTTTGCAGATTTAATTGATTTTACTACTTTGGTTTTTAGCCACCATACTAGCTTTATTAGTGGTTGATATACTATCTTACCTGTTAGAAATTTTTTCCTCTCATGATGATATTTTCATTTCTACATCAGGGTCTTTTATTTTCTGCCTAAAGAAGTCACTTTAACATTTCCTATAAGAAATGGAGATGAACTCCTTTAAATTTTGATGTCTGGGACTCTTTCCTTCAATTCTGAATAATTACCTTGTCAGGTGGAGTATGCTAGGTTTTAGGTTCTTTCCTTTCAGCCCTTTGAATATAGCATTCTGACCTGCAATGTTTTGGCAAGAAAATCACCTGATAGCCTCATGAGGTTTCCTTTGTATGTAACTGTTTGCTTTTCTCTTGCCACTTTAAATATTTTCTTTATATTTAATTTTTGAAATTTTAAAATTTTGAAATTTTACTTATTATGTGTCTGAATGTCAACCTCCTTTGGTACATCTTGTGTAAGGCTCTCTGTGCTTTCTAGACCTGGTTATCTGTTTCTTTCTGCATGTTAGGAATGTTTTCAGACATTGTTTGTTCAGTTCCATTCTCTGCTCTTATCTCTTCTTCCAGTATTTCTGTAATAAATGTTAGTACACTTGATTTTTCCTAGACATCACTTAGCCTATCCTCAGTTATTTGAAATTCTTTATTCTTTTTGGTGTTTAGGTTGGGTACATTCTACTCTTCTGGATCACTGATCCATTTTTCTGCATTGTCTAATCTGTTGTTGATTCCTCTAGTATATCTTTTCTATTTCAGTTATTGTATTCTTCAGCTCTGATTTTTTTTTTCTGTTTTTCTATTTTCTGTCTCTTTTTTGAAGTTCTGACTTCATTTACTCTTCTCTCAAGTTTGGAAAGCATCTTTATGACCATTACTTTGAACTCTTAGGTAGATTGATTAAACCAATTTCCTTTAGCCTTTTTTTTTTAACCTGAGGTTTTATCTTTGGGGGGGGACATAATCCTGTCTTCTCTTTTTGTGTGACCTTATGTGTGTTTCTACATATTAGATAAGTCACCTACATTTCCTTGTCTTGAAAACGGTGGCCCATCACATGGGACCCAGTAGTTCAGTCCCCACTGACCATCAGTACTGGGTTCTTCAGTGGTATCCCCTCTGTGGCCTGCATGAGCCTTCACATTGTGAATGGACTGTAACTATTGTGGATGTATTAGTAATTGGGGCTGGCCCCCATCCCAGCTGGGTGCATTGACCAGCTATAACTACTGTGAGTGCACTGGTGAGCAGAGGTGACCCCAGCGTATTTGGCTAACAGGCCCAGCTCTAGTTGGTCTGGGTGAGTGGGGTACTCTAGATCATTGGTTCAAATAGATAATTTGCTCATGGTTGGCCCCATGATCAAATACACATCTATCCTGACTTCCATGAAGTATTTTTCCAAGAGCTCTAAGGACAGGTTGTCTCTAGTAGGTTCAAAAATCAGAGATATAGAGGTCTGGAGGTTGATGGAAGTATATTTCCTAACACATGGAATCTCACTCTCTACTAGACAAAAAAAAAAAAAAAAAAAAAAGGAATGCCCAGGATTCCTACCTACATGAGTTAATAAGTTCCCTTTTAAATTGTTATATAAGCTGATTTAATGTTTCTATTTAATGTTTCTATCACTTGGAACAAAAGCAATCTTAATACGTTCCTTTTCCCAAAGTGAAATAGCATAAAATGAACCAATTGACACTTTTATAAATGCATGTATTTTCCATATTCAAATTTCATACACTTTATCATTCAACACATTTATCCACAGGAGGTTTTTATGTAAATTTTCTTTTTCAATTACTTCGCATCCCACTTTGCCCCAGTTTAATAAGGATATAGAGAAGAAAATACTCAAAACTAACTTCATGATTTTACTGGGTTTGGGCAACTGTTCACCTAAAGCATAAGACAGTATTGGCTTTTAACCTTTGACTCAAAGTTTATATAAAGAAAATACACATACTTTTGTATTAAATTGATTATTTGCATTTGTTTATATTTAAACTTGTGAAGTTTTTCTCAGAATTTCAAGAGAAATTCCAGTTGTTCTTGTTCTGCCTGTTTATCATGTACTCCATCATCGAAATAAGTCATTAAAATGTTGAATCAGACTTTCCTGATACTTGTGTTTGTTTCTGATCTCTAAGTTTCATATGACACCTTTAATTTTATAGTTAGTGTGAATTTTTCTGTACTTGTGCATGAAAACGTATTCAAAACATTTTTAAAAGCTTAAAGAGTTTCTATTTTCCTTATTATCTAAGAATATTTATCCCTCAAAGCAATGCCAATAGATTGGTCAGGCACAATTTTCTCTTGTAGGAGTCATGCTGCTGTTATTACTGATCAAAGTACCTGAAATTCTTGGTAAGGTTTTTGCAGTTATTGCTGATTTTGAGATCCTCCTCTCTTCTCTTCCTCTGGGAGCATCCATATTTAAAATAAAAGGATCCAACTTCTTTTTAAAAGTTTGAGTTTGTTAGGTAGTGGTAGAATTAGCATGAGGCACTCCCATGCTTTTCTGGCAGACATACTAGCATATGTTTGGCATACTGCAAACATGAATATAGATGAATGTTTGTGGTTCCCCCTACCTTTTCATGCTGTGGTGCAAGTATATTTGAAGATAAAGCCCTTATAGAAGTAATTGGGGTTCAATGAACTTGCAGGGGTAGGGTCTTGATTCCATGGAGTTGCTGTCTTTCTAAGAAGAAGAAGAGAGGGCAGAGCTCAGTCTTTTCCTTTGTGTACACACTGAGGAAAGACCACATGAGCACATAACAAGGCAGCAGTGGCCCGCTGGAGAGCTTTCACCAAAAACTGACTACGCTGATCAGTTGGACTTCCAGACTCCAGGGCTGTTAGAAAGTAAGTTCCTGTTGCTTAAGCCACCCTGTCTATGGTATTTTATTGTGACAGCCTGAAAAGAGTGACACCATACTCATGAAGCACAAACAGTATGCAGAAGGGAGCAATGCATTTTGTAGCTCTGGAGTTTCGTCTTCTTTTTTTTTTTTAAGATTTTATTTATTTGTCAGAGAGAGAGAGAGAGAGCGCACAAAAGCTGTGGGAGCAGCAGGCAGAGGGAGAAGCGGATTCCCCACCAATTAGGGAGCCCGATGTGGGACTCAATCCCAGGACCCGGGGATCATGACCTGAACCAAAGGCAGACGCTTAACAAAATGACCCACGCAGGCACCCCTCTTGGGTTTATTTTGCAGACCACCTTTTCTAGTGAACTTTTGTTGTTGTTAATGTTGGTGTTTTCTAGTCTATGTCATTGCTTTCTGCTTCTGTGCTCTTAAACACACTCATTGAAGAAATGAAGCTAGAAATACAAGTAAAGGTACTGCACTTTCTTATAAAGTAAAATTGTACCCCCCCCATTCATTAGGGTGTATATTTAATTTTGATTGATTCAGGTAGCATTAATTTAGTATGTATGAAGTGTTTGGATCCTGCCAAGGAATCTGAAATAAACAGGTGATGAAAACCAATACTCCTGTCACTGCAGAAATTGTGTTTCAGTGGGAGGGGGGAGTGGCGTGTGTTAAGGGCACAGGATGCACAGAAATAAGAATAATATGTAAATGAATCACATAGTATACTAGAGAGTAATATATGACATGGGGGAGTAAAAGGACATGGTAAAATCTTACGTGCACATTGTCAGGATTATCAAGGAAAGAAGATAGAAGTTGAGGTCATAGAGTTATTAGTGGCAATCTTTATAAGGCAAGTTTCTTAATCCTGGTGTAGAATAAAATGTAGGGTATTAATGAATTTTGTTGGGAACTATTTTTTTAATCTTACTATGATAGGCTGAATGATGGATGCTCCCCCAATATACTTATATCCTATTCCCCATAAACTCTGGATATGTTACCTTACATTACAACAGGTACTGTGTAAATGTTTTAGGGATCTTAAAACGGGGATTATCCCTGATTATCTGGTGAGCTCACTATAACAATAGGGGTCTTCAGAAGAGGATGGCAGAAGGATCAGTGTTAAAGGAGATGAAAGGACAGAAGCAGAGATAGGAGTAATGTACTTTGAAGGAGCCACTAGCCAAGGACTGTAGGCGGCCTCTAGATGTTTAAAAGGCAAGGAAAGAGATTCTCCCCTAATACCTCCAGAAGAAGCAAGTCCTGCCAACACCTTAATTTTAGCACAGTGAAAATGATTTCAGATGTCTCACTTCCAGAATTACAAGACAATACGTTTATATTGTTTTAAGCTACTTGATTTGACATAATTTGTTATAGAAGCAATAGGAAACCAATACATGTGTAACTGAAATATATTGCCTCTTAATAGGCTAGTGTTAACAGTTTATGTGACTTTGTTATAAAAATTACAGGTGTTTCATATATTATAGTTCTGAAAGGATCTCAAGCTATTTTTTATGGTTATGATTACTTCAAAATTGCAGTAGCTATCAGGTCCAGCACTAGGGAAACCCAGTGCTAAACTTTATATAATGCATTACTAAAAATGCATATATATCTCTGTACCATTAATTTATTAATATATTTAATATTATTCATTATAATATAATTGAGATGGGTTTTTTTTTTGAATCTTCAAAGTTGTTGCCTTTAGAAACACTAATATGAAGCAAGGTACATAGGCTTAACCACACTGTACAAAAAATTACCAGGCACAAAAAATTACCAGTCCTTACTACAGGGCCTCAGAGGCTACTGTAAAGATTTTGACTTTCAGTTAGAAGAAAGGGAGAGCCATGACAGAATAGAAATAGGATTTCACATGACTTGAATAGAATTACTTTGGTTACCATGTTGAGAAAGTATCATTGGAGACAAGTATCCAGAGGTAGTGGCACTCATACGGTAATATGTGGTAATAGTATGGTAATGGTGTGGATGGGAAGAAATAGTCAAATATTGATTATATTTTGTAGTTTGAGCTAATAGGATTATTTGATGGAATGTATGTAGAAGTGGATTGTAAATAGAAAAAGCAGATATCTCTTGTTGCCTGTATGTCTGTTTGAAGATTTAAAAATGTGTGTGTGTGTGTGTTTGTGTGATGAACCAGTAGAGATTTCATGATGTGGGAAAGTGAAGAAAGAATTGCTAGAAGGAGTTCTTGAGCACATAGGAAGGCTGGGATATGATGTGTAGCTAGAAGCCTGGGTTTTCTGTGATGGATGGATAATCATCTCTATATGTAGAAATTAGTTTGGGCTCACTTATTTTGCAGCTCCTGTTTCTCAATTATTGAGCTTGCAAACTGACATATAACTCTCCAAAGTTACAAATCAGAGGCAAATGTATGATTCAGTAATAGTCCTAATAGTCACAGGCAAAGACATGAATAACGATTGTTATAAAAAAATTATGTCATGTAAATAAAAGCTCAAAATTCCTTTTTAACCAAAACAATCCTGTTTCACACCTTGTTTGTGTAAAACTTTGTGCTATATGCTGTGAATAATATATGGTCATTGCCTCCAAGGATCTATGTTACTTGAAAAAACATCATATATACTTTTGGGATATTAAATAAAACATTTGTATAAACATTTATTGAAGTAAAAGTTTCTGTTAGGAAAGTTAGGATAGATTTCTAAATAAATTATGATGAAATTAAGTGCTATAGTAATTCTGAAGTAGGAGTCATCTCATGCAACAAAAATGAATGGATTATTGGATTTTCTGCTAATGTTTCCCAATTAAGATACTTATATAATAAAACAACCCTGCATATAATACCTGGACATATAAATTCCTGAAGTTCCTAAATATCTTAATATGTTAAACATCTTGATTATATGTATATAAATATATGTATAAATATATGCATATACACACATATTCACATATGTACCTATTAATGTATATACACAATATATGTTTTGGGGTGTTTTTTGGGTGTATATACATACTCTCAAGTATGTATATGCTTAAGTTTCTGTGTATGTATACAAGCAGACATACACTGAAGACCTATTTTTCTATGTGTAATTTGGTCACTGTTTACAACATCAATAATTACCATGTAGATCTTCATAGGAAGGATTCAGCTAAACTTTATCTTTTCCTACAACAGATAGATGTGGCAGTTTTGACTTCCAAATTGTTGCTGATTAGTTTTGGCAATATTAGGTCATTTTTGTTAAGTAGAAAAACAGTTAACCCTTTAACATTGATATTATAGTGTCAGCATTTTAGAGATTTTTAATGTGTGTATGACTATTTTGCTCTCATTGAGGAAATACACCCCTTATGAGGAAGGCACTACGGGCATTTATTAGTTTAGTGAGGCTCTGCTGTAACAAATAACCACACACTTGGTGACTTGAACAAAAGAAATTTATTTTCTTACGTTTCTGGAGACAAGAAGTTTGAACTCAAAGTGTTGACATGGTTCATTCTAGAGGTTGAGGGAGAATCTGTGCCGTTACTCTGTACTAGCTTCTGCTGATTGTTGGACATCCTTAGCATTCCTTGGTTTGTAGCCACATCACTGCAATCTCTGTTCTGTCTTCACTTCACCTTCCCTCCTCTGCGTGTACAAGGGCTCAGATTTTGGCACAACCTGACCAACGCTTGATATCTTTTTTTTTTTTTTAATATCAACTATCCTAACTGGTGTGAAGTGGTATCTTATTGATTTTGATTTGTATTTTCCTGATGAGTAGTGATGCTGAGCACCTTTTTCATGTACTTACTGGACATTTGTATGTCTGCTTTGAGCAATGTTGATTCAGCCCCTTAGCCCATTCTTTAATCAGGTTATTAGTGCTTTTGCTGTAGAGTTGTCAGAATTCCTTATGTATTTTGAAACAAACCACTTCTCAGATAAGAAATATCAAATATTTTCTTTCATTCCATAGATCACCTTTTCCCTCTTTCAATTGTTTCCCTTGCCATGCAGAAACTTTTTAGTTTGATGCAATTCCACTTGTGTTTTTTTCACTTTTGTTGCCGTGTTTTTGCTGCCTATCATATCCATGCAATTACTGCTAAGACCAATGTCACAGTTTTTTCCCCTGTGTGTTCTTCCAGGAGTTTTACAGTTTCAGGGTTATTTTTAAGTTTTTAATCCAAATTGAATTGATTTTTGTGTATGGTGAAAGATCAGGATTTAATATCATTCCTTTACATATGGATCTACAAATTTCCCAACGTCATTTGTTGGAATCTGTCTATCCCTTCTCCATTGTGCATTCTTTGTACCCATAACAAATATCAGTTTCCTATATATGCATGGATTTACTTCTGGGCTCTCTATTCCATTCCGTTGGTTTGTATTTCTATTTTTATGCCAGTATAATACTGGTTTAATTACTGTAGCTTTGTCCTATATTTTGAAATCTGGAAATGTGATGCCTTAAGTTTAGTGTTCCTTTTTCAAAATTGTTTTAGCTGTTCGGGTCTTTTTGGGTTCCATATGAATTCCATTTTTGTAAAAAAAAATGCCATTGGGATTTTGATAGGGATTGCATTAACTCTATAGGCTACTTGGGATGCTCAGGACATTTTAGTAAAATTAAGTCATCCAATTCATGAACACAGAATATATTTCTGTTTGTGTTTTCTTTTGTTTCTTGTATCAGTGTTTAATAGCTTTTGGTGTACAAGTCCATCTCTTCCTCAGTTTTTATTCCTAAGTATTTTACTTTATATATATTTTTTAAAGATTTTATTTATTTACCAGACAGAGATCACAAGTAGGCAGAGAGGCAGGCAGAGACAGAGAGAGGGGAAAGCAGGCTCTCCGCCAAGCAGAGAGCCCAATGCGGGGCTCCATCCCAGAACTCTGGGATCATGACCTGAGCCAAAGGAAGAGGCTTTAACCCACTGAGCCACCCAGGCACCCCATTACTTTATATTTTTTAAAGATTTTATTTATTTACTTGTCAGAGGGAGAGAGAGAAAGAGAGCAAGAGCACAAGCGGGCAGAGGGAGAAGCAGGCTCTCCACTGAGCAAGGAGCTGAATGCAGGACTCAATCATGCGAGCTTGGGATCATGACCTGAGCCAAAGGCAGAAGCTTAACTAACTGAGCCACCCAGGCATCCTATCATAAATTCAGTTGTGTTGTAATTTCAGATAATTCATGATTAGTATATATACATATTAAATATAGTGTATATAAATATAGTATATATGGTGTACATCTGTATTAAATATATATTAGAAATAGTGTATATATAGTATATATTACATATAGTATGTATTATATAGTGTATACTTAGTATATGGTATACATATATAATTTATATTAGCTTATATTAATGTATTATGTACATATGTGATTATGTGAGATATATATATGTTTATATATCTATCTATACACACACACACAAATATCTATACATGTTTATATTAGTGTCTAGCCCCCAAGAGACTGTGTTGGGCCCCATAAATTCTGTGAGACATCTGAGATAAAAATCCAGAGCCTACAGTAGTATCCAGGCAAATGGGGGCATTAAAGATAGAGTTCAACATCATCACAGCTCAGAAAGAAGCTGGGAGCTGGGGGTTCTCTCCCAATCATATGCCACTATGTTAGGGTGTGGATTTTGTTGGGGAGGTATCCCCACTTTTCCTACCACTTTTGATGTTGCTGGTTTCACACTTTTCTAGAGTGCAGGAGCCTCTAATTTCTTGGATTTTCCGCAAAGGGAATCAATCCTTGTATTGTTGCTGAATTGGTATGTTGGGGTGTGGTGGAGTGGGAAGAGTCTAGGGCTTCCTATTGCAGCATATTAATGATGTCACTCCTTTGCAATTTTTAATAATGTGGTTAGGGCAGACCTCACTAAAGTGACCTTTGAGTAAACACCTACAAGGGATATTCAAATACACACACACACACACACACACACACACAGAAAAGAAAAAATGTTACCATTCTCTTCAAGATATAATGCTAAGTATTGCATGTTAAGTGTATGTGGGAAAACACATTGTTTGTTCCCCAAAACACCATTCTTATCTATAATGAAGTTTTTAAAATATGTTAGTTTCCCTCCAATTGGTGAACACAGTTAGGGAATGGTATATTTCAATGACTTCATTGTGATTTCATTTAACTACAATAGCTATTTAGTTGGCAATCAGATAATGATCACTTATCATATAGAGCCTTGTTTACACTGTTCATGCCTTGAGCTACTTTAGAATTTAAGTGCACTCTTGGACACTGTAAACTATGATTCAGTGGATGACTTTGGTGCCAAGCTAAAACCACTGTAATTGCGGTTACAGACTCTCTTGAACTTTCTTTCCCCAACTACGGTTGCCAGAACGGAAAGGTTATAAAGTTTAAATCAGTCAGTGCTGGAAGGGACTTTTAACACTACTCTGTTCCTTCAGATAATGTTATCAAACACCTGGGCACCTCATGCTCAGAATCGCGATGCTTCAGTAAGGACAGAGACAAGTATTCAAGAAAAAAAATGACATTGTATTTTAGATGTGGTACAAACATCATCCAACATGTTTATTTTCTATGTAGTATGGTTTGATTTCCATCAAAATCTACAAACATTTTTATGTGGATCTGCTTTACATAAAGGTAAAACAATTCCCCCTAAGGAAAGGGGAAAGAGATTAGAAAGTGAAAGACACAAAACCTTCAGTTACAGTGTTCTGCTCCACATAAAGAGCAATGTCTTTAATTACCAATCAGTGTTTTTGAATTAAATCTTATCAAGTGAAACCAAATCTAAACTACATCTCATTGGAAATTAGTACACTCTTAATGAGAAGTGCAATTTAATAATTACAATTTAACCAATCGTGGAAGTTAATTGCAAAAAAGCTATCTAATTGAGATCCTAAAAACTTAAAATAGTATATAGTGCAATATTGAGGGTCTTGTGTGCTGGTATTCACGGAACAGTTTTTAATAGATTAGGTCCAATGGTGTGACAAAATATACTATAGTACTTACAAATAATCTTACATAATACTTGTCTATAATAACTTTTGCAAACCATAGAAATAACATGCATCTTCCCTTTCCTCTATTTTTGTACGTTGTTAATCTTTTGCATTACCAAGATTTTTATGAATTTTACTGAAATATAATTAAGCTCTTAATGTAAAAAGTTTCATTTTTTTGCATATTAACCTTTCTTTATTTCTTGAGTTATCATTAATGTCATTTTATTGGTAAATAAACTTATCCCTTACCTCAGAGGGGAAAACGGGTTCTATAATATCTGAGAGGAAATAACATAAAAATCAAGATATAAGTCTTATAAACTTTACCTAATTGTTCAGGACAATTAGAGGTATATCAGCTTAGAGCAAATACCCAAGCAAATTGATTCAGTGTGTTCAAAGAGCCTCAGAGACATGATAAAGAAATATAGTATGGGGGCGCCTGGGTGGCTCAGTGGGTTAAAGCCTCTGCCTTCGGCTCAGGTCATGATCCCAGGGTCCTGGGATGGAGCCTCACATCTGGCTCTCTGCTCCACAGGGAACCTGCTTCCTCCTCTCTCCCTGCCTGCCTCTCTGCCTACTTGTGATTTCTGTCTATCAAATAAATAAATAAAATCTTAAAAAATATATAGTATGTATGAGTAAAAGTAGAGATATAATTCTCTGATATATACTTTTTAAATTTTTCTTTACTTATTTGACAAAGAGACACAGTGAGAGAGGGAACATAAGCAGGGGGAGTGGGCATGGGAGAGGGGGAAGCAGGCTTCCCGCTGAGCAGGGAGCCTGAGGCAGGGCTGGATCCTGGGACTCCAGGATCACTACGGAGCTGAAGTCAGACACTTAATGCCTGAGCCACCCAGGCGCCCCATAAGTCTCTGATATTTTAATTGTACCTTTCACAGTAGCTTTCTATGATACTAAAATAATTATTCTGTGTAGGTAGAGACATAAAGATATGGATACTTAAACCCATGTATCACCTAATTCTAGCGTTAAAATACTTATTAGGAAAATATTGAAATAAACAGTGACTTATAATCAAGTCATCATAAAAGCTGTATGCCCCTGTTTATACACTGACTCTCTAATGTTAACCCACATATGAACCAGCTAGGGATCTTGTTAAAATGTTGTTAAATGATTTTGATTCGGAAAATGTGAGTTATGGCCCGAGAGTCTGCATCTAACAAACTCTCAGGTGATGTTCAGGCCACTGGCACAAGGACCACATTTGATGTAACAAGATTGTCCCAAAATGATGCACACTCATTACACCAACTCAAACAGGTGATACCGAGAGATTGTAAACATTACTTTGTGTAATGTTGCTGCTATAGAATGAAAGGAACCTGCCTGTGGCCTCTGCCTCAAATAAGGTAATAGAATGATCATTTGCTGAAAATATCATCCATCATTTCCCCTGCAGATAAAGTCATGAAAAAAATGGGCTTCTATTTTGAAGTGGCCTTCTGGTTGTGACCATCTGTCTGTCACAAACTGCCACGCCTAAAAGGAAAGCTCCAGATAGGTTCAGGTTTTTCTAAAAGAATTATAATGAAATAGTGGCTGGTAAGAAGAAGTACTACCTGAAGGTTAGTTAATATAATTACAGTGAAAATACACAGGGAATATAAAACACTTGGATTCTTGCTGTTAAAAAACTTCTGCTTTGATTAATTGGGACCTGTACTCTCCCCTGATTTTAGCAAGGTCCAAAGAGTACCTGTTCAATAAATACCCTGGACGATTATGCTCTGACATCTTTTCTCTACTTGAAGCGGTATTTCTTTCTTACTGTCTCTTCTAATTTTCCAGCTGCCCTGTCTTGCAACTATCAATTTGCCTCCTTCTTGCAAAATTACCCTCTTCTAATTTGTTGTTTTGTTGCGCTTAAGAAACCAAGTAAACAATCTCATTAGATTCATGTCTAAAATAAGAAAAATAAAAGAAGAAAAAAATTGCTATGGGTAAGGGAGGAATTTGGGGGTAATTGGTAAATACTTTGTAAGGGCTTTTGGTGATTTCATTTTGTGCTTCCTTTTAGTTCATGAGAGACTTTACTTCTTTTTTTCTGGGTTTTTGTCTAAATTCCAAATAATTGTAATGGATGAGTAGTATCTAGAAAAACTGTCTTACTGGTTTTAAAACAACAATAATTAGCATAACTTAGCAAGAAATCCAAGTTGTTTAAAGTAACAGGAGTGCATTTTCTTGAATCTTAATAATTTATAGGTTAGAGATTAAGAAACTTCACAGTCTCCTTTCTTTACTCAACATGAAAACCTTTACAAGTAGTGTCATCATATATTGTTGAAAAACTGAAAAAGAGTTCTAAAGTCTTCAGATTGAAAGCAATTTGGGATTCCAGGCTTATCCGTATTTTAATTTTTGTTCTTGGATCAAATAGGCTTTCATTGAATTGCCATTAGTCTATTCACCAAAATCTATATCTCTAGTTATGTCAATATAAATGAAGCCAAAACATATGAAAAATAAATTTCCATTAATTTGTTTTTTTTTTTTTTTTTTTTGGCTAAATCCAGAAACCCTATTTCCATAGTTGTTAGAGCATTCTTATTCCAGGCAAATTAAATCAACTGCATCTCAGGCTCATGTTCACGATTCACCTACCACGTGTAAATCCAAAGTATAATTTGGTTCAACATAAGGCTAATGGTGGACGTGGAATCTAAAATAAAATATTCTTATAGACTGCTGATTTGTGTATGCCTCTCCAGAATTCTCCTCCACCCCATCACTGATAAAAAGAACACCCATTGGCCTGGCAGACGCAATGCTTGTGAAAAAGATTTAAAAAGTCTTGGCAAGTTGTTTATTCAAGGCCTTAGCATCCTTGCAACAGTCCAGATGTGACCACAATTCATTCTGGGGGCCTGAATGTCCTGACAGTTGTGTAGTTCATGTCAAGTTTTTCTTCTCTATTTATCCCTTTGTTATTTTCAGGTTTTTTTTTTTTTTTATGGCCTACCTTTCTTTCCAATCTACCTGCTCTCTTAAACTATGTGTCATATGTGTTGCTAGGCACTGGTGACATTGGGATATTTATGTCTTTTACCTGTCCTCAAAAACTACAAAATCTTGATTCTAAGTTCATTTGAGAGTACCCTCGGAAATTTCTTTATTCACTAGATTCATTTGTAATTTTTCAAGGCAAATTACATTTTTAAGATTCTACCCATTGTCTTGTATTCTATGTTTATCAGCCTTTCTCTGTCTGTCTCACTGGTGGTGGGAATGAAACCTTATTCTGTCTTCCTTTTCTCATTTATTAAATGGATTACACTACCACCTGTCTCATAGAGTTGTCATGAAGTTTAAGTGGGAAAAACATATGAAGCACTTTGAACATTACCTGGCATGAAATAAGAGCTCAGTACAGTTAGCTAAATAATTATCAGTACTAACATCATTACAATTAGTACACCTAAATTTTCTCTGCAATTAACAATCCTAGGAGTATTGGCCATTAGAGAGAACAAACATGGGAAGGCTTTGAGCCTGGTGAGATGCCTGTGCTTGATAGGCACTGTATTAAATAAACACAAAGTGGTTTATTCCCCCTTTTAATTCCCTTTTGAGCATTTGGATTATATTTAGGAAATAGATAATTTGATTCAAGTTGTCTTTGACATTGCTCTAACAGGAGTTAATCTTCCTTTTCCCAAAAGAGAGATCAAACAACAGAACAAGTCTTGCCTGTGCAAGATTATCCAGCTCTATTTTAATTATAATTTTATGATTACCTTCCATTAATAAAAAGTAATACTGGCTTCCATTTATGGTAGAATATTATACTTCCCATTTAAAAGTCATGTGTGTAATATAAATGAGTTAATTAAAATATCAAGTAAATAATCTGTGGATATCTCAACATTTATAAAGGCAGCACAGGAATAAGTTAAGTTTGGGAGCTGCTGATATAGTCTAACATTTTTAATTTACATAAGGGAAATCTGAGTCCTTGATAAAAGTAGTTTACCCAAGATTAGGATCCAGGACTAATTAGTTTAAAAAACTTACTGATGTGCATCAGCATCATATGAGGTTTTATTATAGAGAATAATGTTTCATGAATTCTCATTCTAACACTATTAGACAATTTAGATTTTTATAGAGCAGGAGCTTTTATCATTATTTAGCACTTGTGTGCCTACCTTGCACAAAAGGACTGAGTAATATTTGACTATTTGACCTGATTTCAAAAGAAAGAGTGGAAAAATGTCTACCAAAATAAAATTTTAAAAAGAGATGAATTTAAGAATTCTTAAACTGGAGTTACATTTAACCTAAGATGTGATGCAGAAATGTATGGATAAACATATTACACTGTAAAACTGATTGTCGTTGAGGAACTATTTTTATTTGAAACTTGCTTTATAGAGCACAACAAAAACACTTCAAAATATTAAAGGAAAGAGGCTTTCTCTTCATGGCAATTATTTAGAGAAATGATATGTTTCCCAAACTCCACTAGATAAATGATCACAAATATATTATCAAAACTGCAGCCTGAAATTTTTGCTTACATTTAATAAATTCCAATTCAATATGAAATTGCCTCCTAAATTATAGCCAAAAAACTGAGGGTCAATCCAATAACTGATGATTTGCTGTCATGAAAAGAAAAAAAATATATTTTTTAGAAAGAAAGGAATACATCTTTTCAAACCTAGTCATTTTAAAGCACAGTTATACAATGTTTAAAATAAAATTAAAGGGAAATAAGGAGATGCTGAAAATATAATTTTTTGGCATGGTAAATAAACTTTAAAATTGTCCATAATTTTTAATAGTAAAATAAAGGATTAATTAGCATCGATATAAGAAAACCTACAGGTTGTGCAACTTTGAAATATGTCCATATGAGGGCATGATATGTGAATTAATTTATAATAATATCATTATTGATTTATTGCTTACTTGGAAGTCATGGGACCTAACAGCTTGAAATAGCTCAGGTAACTCTTACAGTGTTCTACAATAACCTAATAGAAGAGGTGTAGATCAGCGATAAGCAGAGTCAGAATTTAAACCCAGGTCTGATTCCAAAGCCATGAATCTCAACTGTACTCTTTCCTGATTTACATTTATATTCATGCTTCACATATTATATTTATTCTAAAAATAAAATTTCATACATCTTTGAGGCTCCTTCACTGTAGTCCTTGATATTTTTGGCTTGAACTCAAGGATGAAACCACTTTGATATGTTTTAATATAACATTTTATTCCTTGTAATTAGAAAAGTAGCTGTAAAATGCATTTGTCTTTTTACGACTGATTATAATATTTCAAAGTTAGTTATTCATACTCCGTTACTTTTTTTTCCATCATTGAATTGTTTTAAGTTTGTATTTTAAGTGGTGTTAGGGAGGAGTCAGTCCTTTGCTTAGCATATTCAGGGGAGAAAGTTCAGGATGGTGAGAAAATACTAAAGCAGTGTTTATGCTGAACGATTAGTGAAAAGGCGTTTGTCTCGAGTAAAACAAATATGGGGAGAGGCTAAGAGCAAGGGAGCATGACTATGTCTTAAAAAACACCATATTTTAGGGCGCCTGGGTGGCTCAGTGGGTTAAAGCCTCTGCCTTCAGCTCTCCTCATGGTCCCAGGGTCCTGGGATGGAGCCCTGCGTCAGGCTCTCTGCTCAGCGGGGAGCCTGCTTCCCCCTTGCTCTGTGCCTGTCTCTCTGCCTACTTGTCATCTCTGTCTGTCAAATAAATAAATAAAATCTTAAAAAAAAAACGCATTGCATGGAGCACTGGGTGTGGTGTAAAACTATGAATTCTGTTACGCTGAAAAGAAATGAAATTTAAAAAAAATAACCCACACCATATTTCATGCAGAAATTATCTTCATGTAATGAACTCAATCCTCAAAACAACCCCAGGAGTTATGAAGGATTAGGTATTATTATCCCAGTATTATAATTGAAGCACCTAAAGGTCAAGAATTCAAATCCTTTGGCAAAATGACACAATTAGCAAAGTGGCAAATTCTGCATTTGAACAGAGATTTTTCTGACCCTCCCCCACAAAATAAGTAAATCTTTAAAAAAATGTGTAGTTTTTAAGGAATGTCAATAATTTTTGAAAAAAAAGTAATTGAAATATAGCTGACTTACAGTATTTTGTGAGTATCAGGTGTACAACATAGTGATTTGATGTTAGGAAATGCTCACCACATTGTATAGTTATCTGTCACCATGTGATTACTAAAATATTATTAGCTGCATTTCCTGTAATGTACTTTTCATCTCTGTGACTTATTTATTTTATAACTAGAAGTTAGTATCTCTTAATCCCCTTCTTCTATTTTGCCCATTCCCTTTTTCCTCTGTCAACCACAAGGTTGTTTGTTCTCTGTATTTATAAGCCTGTTCCTGTTTTTAGGAGTTGGTTACTTTGTTTTTTTGTTTTGTTTTGTTTTGTTTTGTTGTTGTTTTCCATTCCACCTATAAGTAAAACCGTATGACACTTGTGTTTCTCTGTCTGACTTCACTTAGGATAATACTCTCTAGGTTCACCTGTGTTGACACGGGTGGGCTGCTTTCTCATCTTGGCTTTTGTGAGTAATGCTGCAATAAAAGAAAGGTCCATAAATCTTTTTGATTCAGTGTTTTCATTTTCTTGAGGTAAATACCCAGAAGTGGAATTACTGGATTATATTTCTATTTCTAATTTTTTGAGAAAACTCCATACTGTTTTCCACAGTGACTGCACCAATTTACATTTCCACCAACAGAGCATGAGGGTTCCCTTTTTTTTTCCACTTATTGGGTATTGAGTATTGTGTTTTTCTAGGAATTTATCCATTTTTTTCTAGATTTTCCAGTTTGTTCACATATAATTTTTTCAAAGAATAAGCTCTTAGTTTCATTACTCTTTTCTGTGTCTATTTTATTTATTTCTACTCTTTATTATTCCCTTCCTTCTAGTAACTTCAGGTTTTCTTTGTTATTTTTCTACTTCCTTTAGGTGTACTATTAGATTGTTTGAGATTTACTTGTTTCTTGAAGTAGGCCTATATTGCTATAAACTTCTGCTTAGGAAACTAAAACTGCTTTGGCTGCATCTCAAAGATTTGAATCATTGTGTTCCCATTTTAATTTGTCTTAAGGTATTTTTTTTTTTAATTTCTTTTCAGCGTAACAGAATTCATAGTTTTTGCACCACACCCAGTGCTCCATGCCATGCATGCCCTCCATAATACCCACCACCTGGCTCCCCCAACCTCCCACCCTCCACCCCTTCAAAACACTCAGGTTGTTTTTCCGAGTCCATAGTCTCTCATGGTTCATCTCCCCTTCCAATTTCCCTCAACTCCCTTCTCGTCTCCATCTCCCCATGTCCTCCGTGTTATTTGTTATGCTCCACAAATAAGTGAAACCATATGATAATTGACTCTCTCTGCTTGACTTATTTCACTCAGCATAATCTCTTCCAGTCCCATCCATGTTGATACAGAAGTTGGGTATTCATCATTTCTGATGGAGGCATAATACTCCATAGTGTATATGGACCACATCTTCCTTATCCATTCATCCATTGAAGGGCATCTTGGTTCTTTCCACAGTTTGGTGACCATGGCCATTGCTGCTATAAACATTGGGGTACAGATGGCCCTTATTTTCACTACACCTGTATCTTTGGGGTAAATACCCAGTAGCGCAATTGCAGGGTCATAGGGAAGCTCTATTTTTAACTTCTTGAGGAATCTCCACACCGTTCTCCAGAGTGGCTGCACCAACTTGCATTCCCACCAACAATGTAAGAGGGTTCCCCTTTCTCCACATCCTCTCCAACACACGTTGTTTCCTGTCTTGCTGATTTTGGCCATTCTAACTGGTGTGAGGTGGTATCTCAATGTGGTTTTAATTTGAATCTCTCTGATGGCTAGTGATGATGAACATTTTTTCATGTGTCTGATAGCCATTTGTATGTCTTCATTGGAGAAGTGTCTGTTCA
>PISX010019372.1:0-38281 GCA_004024625.1 Mellivora capensis | reverse complement strand
CCTTACCTACAGAGGAGTGAACATCAGATTAACATCAGACCTATCCACAGAAGCCTGGCAGGCCAAAAAAGAGCCACACGATATATTCAGAGTACTAAATGAGAAGAACATGCAGCCAAGAATAGTTTATTCAGAAGGCTGTGACACAGAATGGAAGGAGAGATAAAGAGCTTCCAGGACAGACAGAAACTGAAAGAATATGTGACCACCAAGCCAGCCCTGCAAGAAATATTAAGGGGGAATCCTGTAAGCAAAAAGAAAGTCCAAGAATAACATAGACCAGAAAGAAACAGGCAATCTACAGAAACAGGGATTTTACAGGTAATAGAATGGCACTAAATTCATATTTTTCAGTAGTTACTCTGGACGTAAATGAGCTAAATTTTCCAATCAAATGATATACGGTATTAGATTGGATAAAAAAGCAGATCTAACATGCTGTTTGCAAGAGACTTATTATAGACCTAACCACTTCCAGACTGAAAGTGAGGGAGTGGAGAACAACTTACCATACTAATGGACCTCGAAAGAAATCTGGGGTAGCAAGAAATAAGACATTCGAATTGGCAAAGAAGAAGTCAAATTCTCACTCTTTGAAGATGATGTAATACTTAATGTGGAAAACCCAATAGGCTCCACCCCCAAATTTCTGGAACTCATACAGTAATTCAGCAACATGGCAGGATACAATATCAATGCACAGAAATCAGTAGCATTTCTATACACTAACAATGTGACTGAAGAAAGAGAAATTAAGGGACATCTGGATGGCTCAGTTGGTTAAACATCTGCCTTTACGTTGGGTCATGACCCCAGGGTTCTGGCATTGAGTCCTGCATCAGGCTCCTAGCTCAGCAAGGAGCCTTCATCTCCCTCTGCCTAATGCTCCCCATGCTTGTGTTATCTCTCTCTCTCTCTCTGACATATTGGTGAATAAAATCTTTTTTTTTTTTAAATAAAGAGAAATTAAGGAATCAGTCTCACCTACAATTATACCATAAGCCATATAATACCTAGGAATAATCCTAACCAATGAAGTAAAGGATCTGTACTCTAAAAACTACAGAAAATGAGGAAGACACATGATCGAAAATCATTCTGTGCTCATGGATTGGAAAAATTCAATGTAATCCCTATCAAAATACCATCCACATTACTCACAGAGCTGGAACAAACAATTGTAAAATTTGTATGGGACCAGAAAAGACCCTAAATCACCAGGTGAATGTTGAAAAAGAAAACCAAAGCTGGGAGCCTCATAACACTTAACTTCAAGCTATATTATAAAGCTATGACCATCAAGACAGCATGGTATTGGCACAAAAACAGACACAGAGATCAATGAAGCAAAATAGAGAGCCCAAAAGTGGACCCTCAACTCTATGGTCAACTAATCTTTGACAAAGCAAGAAAGAATATCCAATGGATAAAAGACAGCCTTGTCAATAAGTGGTGCTGGGGAAATTGAATAGCCACATACAGAAGAATGAACTGGACCTTTCTCTTAGACTATACACAAAGATAAACTTAAAATGTATGAAATATCTCAGTGTGAGACAGGAATCTATCAAAATCCTATAGGAGAACACAGGCAACCACCCCTTTGACCTCAGCCACAGCAACTTTTTGCAAGACACAACCCCAAAGGCAAGGGAAACAAAAGCAAAAATGAACTTTTGAGACTTCATCAAGATAAAAACTTCTGCACAGCAAAGGAAATAGTCAACAAAACTATTTGCAAAGATATTTATAAATTACATTATAGATAAAGGGCTAGTATCCAAGATATATAAAGAACTTCTCAAACTCAACACCCAAAAAACAAATAATCCAGTAAAAAAATGGGCAGAAGACATGAACAGACATTTCTCCAAAGAAGACATACAAATGGCCAACAGACACATGAATAAAAAGCTCCACATTTGTATTTCCCTGATGACAGTGAAATACAAATCAAAACCACAATGAGATACCATCTCACATCACATAGAATGGCTAAAATTAACAAGACAGGGAACAACAAATGTTGGCAAGGATGTAGAGAAAGGGGAACCCTCTTACACTTTTGGTGGGAATGCAAGCTAGTACAGCCACTCTGGCAAACAGTATGCAGGTTCCTCAAGATGTTAAAGATAGAGCTTACCATATGATACCAGCAGTGACACTACTGGGCATTTACCCCTAAGATTAAGATGTAGTGAAATGAACACATGAACCCCAATATTCATGGTATCAATGTCCACAGTAGCTGAACTGTGCAAAGAGCTGAGATGTCCTTCATCTTTATTGAGATGAATGGATAAAGAAGTTGTTTGTATATACAATGGAATATTGTTCAATCATCAGAAAGGATGAATACCTACCATTGGGACACTTGGGTGGCTCAGTGGGTTAAGCCTCTGCCTTTGGCTCAGGTCATGATCTCAGGGCCCTGGGATCAAGCCCTGCATTGGGCTCTCTGCTCAATGGGGAACTGGGGAACTGCTTCTCCCTCTTTCTCTGACTGCCTCTCTGCCTACTTGTGATATCTCTCTCTGTGTAAAAAAAATAAATATATATATATATATATATATATATATATATATATATATATATATATATATGAATACCCACCATTTACACTGACGTGAATGGTACCGGAGGGTATTATGCTAAGTCAAATATGTCAAATAGAGACAGACAAGTATCATATGGTTTCACTCATATGCGGAATATAAGGAATAGCACTGAGGATTTGGGGGAAAGGAGAGAAAACTGCATGAAAAGAAATCAGAGAGGGAGAGAAACCATGAGAGACTCTTGTCTCTGGAAAACAACTGGGGGGTTGGGGAAGTAGGTGATGGACATTAAGGAGGGCACATGATGTGATGAGCATTGGGTGTTATTCACAACTGATGAATCATTGAATACATTTGAAACTAATGATGTACTATATGTTGGTAATTGAATTTAAATTAGAGAAAATAGTTTGTCACTAGAGCAGCTGAATTCACAGGTAATTTCTTTAGAAGGACATTAATGACAGCTATATTTTCTGGGGACTGTGCTTAATTCTGATAAGGGACATTCAACTTTCTTCAACCTATTTAGCTCGGATTTTTTTTTTTTTAAGATTTTTATCTACCTATTTGAGAGAGAGAATGACCAGGAGAGACCACAAGCAGGGACATAGCAGAGGCAGAGGGAGAAGCAGGCTCCTTGCTAAGCAGGGAGCCTGATGTGGATCTCCATCCCAGGATTTTGGGATCATGACTTGAGCTGAAAGCAGAAGCTTAATCAATTGAGCCACCTAGGCTCCCTGAGCTCGGAAACTTTTAATTTAAAATAATTTTTATACCAACTCTGGAGGACCAAGTGAATCTCCAAAAAGTCAACAGCAGCCATTAGGAAATGCCAACACACAAGCCAGGCCCCCAACCCAGTTCCATGAGGATGAATACTCAGACTGGGAAGGGGTGGGAAGAAGGTTTGCAGAAGAGAATTCCTGACAGACAGAGAGAGAGAGAGAAAGAGAGAGAGAGAGAAATTGACTAAATTACCACTAACTGCAAAGTGTTTTGCATTTCTTCAGTCATTGGCAAAATGGTAGCTTCAGAACAAATAAGCAACCACAGAAAAGAAATAAATGTGTAAGCAGAGAGTTAGGAGTCCCCAGAAAAAGAAAGATAAGACACAGCTTTCGTGACACAAAAGAAATCTTTTTAGGCTCCCAGCTATTTATATTTAGATCTTACCTGCTCTATTTTGGGGAGCGCACTTCCTGTAGAACTTCCTGGGAGGTATTAGAACAAAAAAAATGGAAAATCCTTTGTGGTTGAGGATTTTAAGGGAACAAAGGGAATGCAAAAACTGTCTCTACCAGGGACAGGAAATAGCCTAAGCATATCAGTGACAATAAATCAATGGTAAAACTCCAGTGCAGTTTCAGGAGTGAGGATTGACTTAACACATGTTCTTGAGTTGTTTTTGCAGGACTGAAACCATAACTCATAGGGGTAATGGGATTAAAACTGTCACCACCAAGACTCCCTGTGACCCCCTTCTTCACAGGAATGTGAGGCAAACAACAGGAAGAGCTGCAGTGGCCTAGGCCAGTTTGAGCTGGACTGCCAACTCACACATATGCATATGGACCATGGAATGTTCGACAATTACCTCTATCTCAATACAATGTTAAAATCTCCACCCAAGGAGAAGCACAAACCTCATTAACATAAATACAAGATGCAAATAAATATGTTTCCTTAAAATACATGCATGGCTACCTCTACATATTATGACAAAGCTTCAGTTTTTGAATACTCATCCTAACCCTAAATAAAAGGAGTCCACTCACCCCTGCTGTAGGAGTCGTGGCTTTGGAAATTATTCCCTGTGATCTCCTTGTTTGCTGAAAAAAGTTTCCTTTCTGTGACAACTCTAACTGGTGCAGTCTTTATCTGTGAATCAGCAAAGAGGAAACTCATGTTAGTTCAGCTACAAGGAATTTATACTTTTTCCTGAAGCATATGTGAATTCTTGTGAGTAATTTCTATCTTTTCCTACATCACATATCCTTCAGAGTTGGTGAGGAATATGGTCACCGCCTAAAGTAATTCTTTAAAAAAAACTTTCAAAGGCATACCGTCTCCTGTCTGAGACTGTAAAGCTTTCACGCACCTAGCAGAGCTGCTGGAAATCATGGGGTGTGGGGGAGCGAGAGACTGGGAATCAATGTTAGATGATTTCTTTAATAATTAAAAATATCCAGAACAATTTAAAAATTACTGAAATATATTTTTGTTAGTTAACCTGTAACTGTATCTAATTAGAATTATTACTAGAAAGCAACAACCAACGTAGTTTTGTAGACCTTGGGAAACTTGAAACCATGAAATCCCAATGTAAGCCTCTACACACTGCTTCTGGATCTCAGTATACCCTAGGTGGACCCAGGCCAGACCCTCTCCTCCTCCTTTCCTCTTTCTGACAAAGTCTAATGTGCTAAAACACATGGTGTACTACTGGGAGCCACTACATTTAAGTGTTTAAGGAAAAATAGAAATGATCATGGTCAAAGAAGCCAGCTATTCCTTGGCCCAAGAAACAATTATTAACTAAAAACAACTGTCTTAGCCAATCTAATGTTTATGAAGGGAAAAATGTTGTCATGTGACTTGCATTGGCTGTCTCTCCTAAAAACTGATCAAGTTACTTACTGTAGACTGAGCGTGAAGAATAGTTTTTAAACAGTAAAATTCCAAGTGGGGGGGGGGGCAGGCAAAGGAAGGTTACTTTCAGACAAATTCTTTCTCTTAATTCCTGGCTGTGATTTGCATGTAACTACAGCTGGCTCTAAAGCAACATGTGGGTTTGGCATTGGGGAGTTCCCTGTAGAATTATCTAGCTTGCTGGTTTTTCATACAAAAAATGCAAACAGTCAGGAACAGGCCCCACCAAAATAATTAATTGGTATCAGCTGAAGCCTGCCTTACACATTCCACAAAGACAATGGTTCTCTCTCTCTCTCTCTTTTAAAGATTTTATTTATTTATTTGAGAAAGAGAAAGTGAGAGAGAGAGAGAGAGAGCATGAGTGGGAGAAGGAGCAGAGAGAGAAGCAGACTGCCCACTGATCAGGGAGCTTGATGCCAGGCTCCACTCCAATCTCAGTGGGATCATGACATGAGCCAAAGTCAGACACTTAACTGACTGAGCCACCCATGCACCCCAGGACAATGGTTCTCAAACTTTACTGTATATTAGAATTAACTGGGGAGATTTGACAAATGCAAGTGCTGAGCCTCGCCCCCTAAATAATCTCTAAGGATGAGACACAGGCATCTCTATTTTTTAAAATTCTTCCAGGTGATTTCCATATGTAGCCAAGTCTGGGAACCATTGTCCTAATAGGGACCTCCAGGAATGATAATACTGACTTAGAAACATAGGTATTAAGGAATAGAATGGGCTTCTCCCCTAATTCATAGAGAAATCATAAATGAGAAAGACAAGACCCTAAGCACAGACTGTGAATATAATCATATTATTAGACATAGGTATCTGTGAGTTGCAGACTAAATCCCCCTCCTCCTCTAGCTTCAGGGGCAGTTAGAAAGTGCAAAGATCTCTAGTTTCCTAGGCTGTTCCAGATTGTTCAGACAAGAAATAAACAGTTATTAAATCCAAGTGTTGAGGGTTTATAGCCATAGGATGATAATAGTTTTGTTTCGCTGAATGCAATGGTAGGAAATGTTCCTGCAACCCTATGCAGAGTTGATAAATTGATAAAAATACAAAAGATAAAATGTTCCTGCAGGGAACCTAACACCACAAGAGTTCAATTAAGAAGTGACAGGGTTATAGGAGATTAAAGAAGGAACAGGAAGAGTCATTGAGTGCTACATGGGGAAGGGCCTGAGCTAGGCTGGCATACCTCAGTGAGGCAAGGGGTTTTCCTGATCCTGGACTATTGTTGATGTCCTGGCCTTCTGAAGAGCAGAGGATATAATGCAGATTATTTCAGCATTTATGGAACATCTCATATGTGCCAGGCAAGGACATAAAGTAAACAATATAGATACACCTTGTTCTTTGATTTCAATAAACTTAGGATCTGACTTTTCCCCACATCACTCTAATGCTTGATCTAAATTACTTGATCTAAATTACTCAAACACTCTCTGTACCTGGTTGAATAGTGGCTCCCCCAAAATACATGTCTACCTAGAACCTCAGCATGTGATCTTGTTAGGAGGAAAGGTCTTTGTCAATGTAATTCAGTTAAGGATATTGAGATTTTCTTGGCTTGGAGTAGGCCTTATCCAATGACAAATATTCTTATAAGAGATAAAAAAAAAAGTAGAAATGGACATAGACAGAAAAAGGAAGTCCATATGAAAAAGGTGATGAGATTAAAGTGGTATGTTTACAATTCAAGGAACACCAAGGATTGTTGGCTACCACTAGAAGCTAGAAGAAAGGGATGAAATTGATTGCTCCTTAGAGACTCCAGAAGGAATCAACTGTATAGTCACCTTTTAGCGTCCAAAACTATGAGAGAATATATTTCTCTTTTTTAAAGCCACCTAGCATTTTTTCCTGGAAATTAGTTTTACAGTCTTAGGAAGTTAGTACATTCCCCTAATGGTCTTCCTTCCTCTGTCCTTGTGCCCCATAGCGATCGGTGTAATCCTTTCAGAACACAAGTCAGATTATGCCACTGCTTTAGTCAAAACTCTTGAGTTTCCATTTTATTCAGAGCAAAAGCCAGTGTCCTTTCAGGAACCTTCAAAGCCCTTGGCACTGGGGAGTGATGGTCTAGTCCCAGCTATCTTTCCAGCCACATTTCTTACTTAACCTTATGACTACCTCCCCCACTACTGACAGAGCTATAGCCACACTGAAATATTCCCGGAATTTTTTTCCCCAAGTGCCTAGGATGATCTTCTCTGACAGATACTCCTTTGGCTCATTTTATTTTTCTTTTTATCAAGCCACAAATAGCACAGTATCAAGAGAGGACTTCTTTTTTTTTCCCCCTTCTTTATTTATTGACTGCATTTTTGTCTTCCCCTTGAGGGTCCCCTCACCTAAATGTCTTTTTTTTCTTTTCAGCTTAAAGAATTCATAGTTTTTGCACCACACCCTGTGCTCCATGCAAAGCGTGCCCTCCATAATACCCACCACCTGGTTGCCCCAACCTCTGATCCCCGGCCCCTTCAAAACCCTCAGCTTGTTTTTAAGAGTCCATAGTCTCTTATGGTTCATCTCACTCTCCAATTTCCCTTAATTCCATTCTTCTCTCCATCTCCCCATGTCCCCCATGTTATTTGTTATGCTCCACAAATAAGTGAAACATGATTATGATCATGTTTCCATATGATAATTGACCATATGATAATTGACTCTCTCTGCTTGACTTATTTCACACAGCATAATCTCTTCCAGTTCCGTCCATGTTGCTACAAAAGTTGGGAATTCATTCTCTCTGATGGAGGCACAATACTCCATAGTGTATATGGACCATATCTCCCTTATGTATTCGTCCATTGAAGGGCATCTTGGTTCTTTCCACAGCTTGGCGACCGTGGTCATTGCTGCTATAAACATTGGGGTACAGATGGCCCTTCTTTTCACCACATCTGTATCTTTGGGGTAAATACCCAGTAGTGCAGTTGCAGGGTCATAGGGAAGCTCTATTTTTAATTTCTTAAGGAATCTCCACATGGTTCTCCAAAATGGCTGCATCAACTTACATTCCCACCAACAGTGGAAGAGGGGTCCCCTTTTTTCACATCCTCTCCAACACACGTTGTCTCTTGTCCTGCTAATTTGGGCCATTCTAACTGGTGTGAGGTGGTATCTCAATGTGTTTTTCATTTGAATCTCCCTAATGGCTAGTGATGATGAATATTTTTTCATGCGTCTGATAGTCATTTATATGTCTTCACTGAAGAAGTGTCTGTTCATATTTTATGCCCATTTTTTTTATATGACTATCTGTTTTGTGTGTGTTGAGTTTGAGAAGTTCTTTATAGATCCTGGATATCAACCTTTTGTCTGTACTGTCATTTGCAAATATCTTCTCCCATTCTGTGGGTTGCCTCTTTGTTTTGTTGACTATTTCCTTTGCTGTGCAGAAGCTTTTGATCTTGATGAAGTCCCAAAAGTTCATTTTCGCTTTTGTTTCCTTTGCCTTTGGAGACATATCTTGAAAGAAGTTGTTATAGCTGATATCAAAGAGGTTACTACTTATGTTCTCCTCTAGGATTCTGATGGATTACTGTCTCACATTGAGGTCTTTTATCCATTTCGAGTTTATCTTTGTGTATGGTGTAAGAGAATGGTCAAGGTTCATTCTTCTACATATAGCTGTCCAATATTCCCAGAACCATTTATTGAAGAGACTGTCATTTTTCCACTGTATATTTTTTCCTGCTTTGTCGAAGATTATTTGACCATAGAGTTGAGGGTCTATATCTGGGCTCTCTCTTCTGTTCCACTGGTCTATGTGTCTGTTTTTATGCCAGGACCATGCTGTCTTGGTGATCACAGCTTCGTAGTAAAGCTTGAAATCAGGTAACGTGATGGCACGAGTTTTATTTTTGTTTTTCAACATTTCCTTAGAAATTTGGGGTCTCTTCTGATTCCATACAAATTTTAGGATTATTTGCTCGAGCTCTTTGAAAAATACTGGTGGAATTTTGATCGGAATGGCATTAAAAGTATAGATTGCTCTAGACAGTAAGACATTTTAACAATGTTTGTTCTTCTGATCCAAGAGCATGGAATGGTCTTTCATCTTTTTGTGTCTTCTTCAATTTCTTTCATGAGTGTTCTGTAGTTCCTCCAGGACAGATCCTGTACCTCTCTGGTTAGTTTTATTCCCAGGTATCTTATGGTTTTTGGTGCTATGGTAAATGTAATTGATTCTCTAATTTCCCTTTCTGTATTTTCATTGTTAGTGTATAAGAAAGCAACTGATTCCTGTACATTGACTTTGTATACTGCCACATTACTAAATTGCTGTATGAGTTCTAATAGTTTGGGGGTGGAGTCGTTTGGGTTTCCCATATAAAGTATTATGTCATCTGCAAAGAGGGACAGTTTGGCTTCTTCATATTCAATTTGGATACCATTTATTTCTCTTTGTTGTCTAATTGCTGTTGATAGGACTTCTAATACTATGTTGAACAAGAGTGGTGAGAGTGGACATCCTTATCGTGTTCCTGATCTCAACGGGAAGGCTGTGAGCTTTTTCCCATTGAGGATGATGTTTGCTGTGGGTCTTTCATAGATAGATTTTATCAAGTTCAGAAATGTTCCCTCTATCCCTATACTTTGAAGCGTTTTAATCAGAAACAGATGCTGGATGTTGTCAAATGCTATTTCTGCATCAATTGAGAGGACCATGTGGTTCTTCTCTCTTCTCTTATTGGTTTGTTCTATCACACTGATTGATTTGCGAATGTTGAGCCATCCTTGTAACCCAGGGATGAATCCCACCTGGTCATGGTGGATAATCTTTTTAATGTGCTGCTGGATCCTGTTTGCTAGGATCTTGTTGAGAATCTTAGCATCCAATAGCATCAGTGCTATTGGTCTGAAATTCTCCTTTTTGGTGTGGTCTTTGCCTGGTTTGGGGATCAGGGTAATGCTGGCTTCATAAAAAGAGTCTGGAAGTTTTCCTTCTGCTTCAATTTTTTGAAAGAGCTTCAGGAGAACAGGTGTTATTTCTTCTTTGAAAGTTTGGTAGAATTCCCCAGGGAATCTGTCAGGTCCCGGGCTCTTGTTTTTTGGGAGGTTTTTGATCACTGCTTCAATCTCGTTACTAGATATCAGTCTATTCAGGTTGTCAATGTCTTCCTGGTTCAATTTTTGGAGTTTATAGTTTTCCAGGAATGCATCCATTTCCTCTATGTTGCTTAACTTATTGGCATATAACTGTTGATAATAACTTCTGATGATTGTTTCTACTTCCTTGGTGTTCATTGTGATCTCTCCCTTTTCATTCATAATTTTATTAATTTGAGCTTTCTCTCTTTTTTTTTTTTTTGGATTAGTGTGGCCAATGGTTTATCGATCTTATTGATTCTTTCAAAAAACCAGCTTCTAGTTTCATTGATACATTCTACTGTATCTCTAGTTTCTGTCTCATTGATATCTGCTCTAATCTTGATTATTTCCCTTCTTGTGTGTGGAGTTGGTTTAATTTGTTTTTGATTCTCCAGTTCCTTAAGGTGTAGAGACAGCTGGTGTAATCTGGATTTTTCCATCTTTTTGAAGGAGGCTTGGATGGCTATGTATTCCCCCCTTAGGACTGCCTTTGCTGTATCCCATAGGTTTTGGACCGATGTGTCTTCATTCTCATTGATTTCCATGAATTGGTTAAGTTCTTCTTTGATCTCCTGGTTGATCCAAGCACTCTTAAGCAAGGTGGTCTTTAGCTTCCAGGTGTTTGAGTTCCTTCCAAACGTTCCCATTGGTTGAGCTCCAGTTTCAAAGCATTGTGATCTGAGAATATGCAGGGAATAATCTCAGTCTTTTGGTATCGGTTGAGTCCTGATTTGTGACCCAGTATGTGATCTATTCTGGAGTAGGTTCCATGTGCACTTGAGAAGAATGTGTATTCTGTTGTTCTAGGGTGGAATGTTCTGTATATATCTATGAGGTCCATCTGGTCCAATGTTTCATTCAATGCTTTGTTTCTTTATGGATTTTCTGCATGGATGATCTGTCTATTACTGAGAGAGGTATGTTAATGTATTCATATCGATATGACTCTTTATCTTGATTAATAGTTTTCTTATGTAATCAGTTGCTCCCATATTGGGGGCATAGATATTTACAATTGTTAGATCATCTTGGTGGATAATCCCTTTAAGGATGATGTAGTGTCCTTCTGTATCTCTGACTACAGTCTTTAGTTAAAAATCTAATTTATCTGATATGAGAATCGCTACCACAGCCTTCTTTTGTGGCCCATTGGCATGAATGATGCTTCTCCATCCCTTCACCTTCAATCTGGGTGTATCCTTAAGTTCAAAATGGGTTTCTTGCTTGTGAGCAACATATGGGTGGGTCCTGTCATTTTATCCAATCTGCAACCCTGTGTCATTTTATGGGCGCATTTAGGCCACTCACATTGAGAGTGATTATTGATAGATACGTAGCTGCATGTCCTTCTCATTTAGTGCCCTGAATATATCTTGTCAGCCCTTTCTGGCTTGCCAGGTTGCTGTGGACAGGTCTGATGTTATTCTGATGGGCTTTCCTCTGTACGTAAGGAGCTTCTTTGTCCTAACTGCCTTCAAGAGAGTTTCTCTAGAATTATAATTCCTCATTCTTACTATCAGGTGTCTCGAGGGCTTTCGAGAATCTATATTCTTGGGAGGGGGACCATTCTGCCTCCAGTACATGAATGCTGGTTCTATTCATGAGATTGGGAAAATTTTCATGAAGAACTTGTTCCACTATATCTTCTAGACTTCTTTCTTTCTCCTCCCCTTCAGGGATTCCAATAATTCTGACATTGGAACGTTTCATAGCCTCATTTACTTCCCTAATTCTGTTTTCATGGCTTCTAAGTTGTTTGTTCCAGGCTTCCTCGTGATCCTTTCTCTCTATCTGTTTGTCCTCCAGATCACTAATTCTATCTTCTGTCTCAGTTACCCTAGCTTTTAGGGAATTTAGATTAGATTGGAACTCTTTGAGAGCATTGTGAACATCATCCATGGTGGCTTTCAGTTCTGCCCTAACATTGTGAACATCATCCCTGGTGGCTTTCAGTTCTGCCCTAATCAATTCCGTTTGGTCACCCATGGGTTTCTCCAACCCAGCTATTGCCTGGATAAATATTAGCCTGAATTCCCTTTCCGACATAATGTCTATGTCAGTAGCCATTAGCTCTGTTGCAGAAGGCCCATCCTCTGAATTTTTCTTCTGTTGGGCATTCCTCCTCCTAGTCATTTTGGTGAGAGATGGCTGAACGGATGTAGCTTGATGTATCGACCATGGTGCAATCAAGGTGCACCCTGGAACGCTTCTGAGCAATCAAGAGTTCCCACCCAAACGAAAGAAGAAAAGAAAGAGGGAAAGAAGAAAAAAAAGAGAGAGAGAGAGAGAGAGACAGGTAAAAGAAAGAAAGATAAAAGAGAAGGCTTAGCCCAAATGGGCCCCAAGGTAAGTTTTGTGAAGTATACAAGCAAAAACAGACAAACAAAAAGACTGATAAAAGTATATGACAAGAGAAAAAAAATATATACATATATATGTAGAAGAAAAACAAACAAACAAGCAAACAAACAAAAACCAAACTCGTCAAAAAGAACCCCAAGTATAAGACTTATGCACTACCAGTACAAACACAAATACACAGAAACACTGGCGAAGAAATAAGATGGTAGAGTGGTTATAAATTCTCAGTGTGGGCAAGGAAGTTTATTTTGATTCTTCCTGGATGTATCTTGATATATTTGTTAAAGGACTAATCTTTCCTAAGATAAAGGAGGATTAAAAATTGGTTTACCTATAGGGGTAGCATTGATTGGGGAAAGGGGATTACCTTGAAGTTTAACTCTATATGAATATTAAAAAATAAAAATACAAAAAAGGAATAAACTAAACTAAACTAAGCTAAAATTTAAAAAAATTTAAAAATAGAAAAGCAAAAGAAAAACACGGGTATATGTAACAAAAAGTTCAGGTTAAAAGGTTATTATGAAATTTGATGTACTGGACATCTCACTGTGATGGTAAATAGGTTAAAAAAATTGTCCATATATAAAAAAAGAATGAACCAGTATAGTGGGAACGAATTAAAAATAATAGTTGTATCTATGAAGTAGTGGTTGTTGTTCTTTTGTTGTATTTTCTCTCTCTCTCTCTCTTTTTTTTTTTTCCTCATTGGTTTTCTGAAGGAGGGGTCTGCCGCGTGGATTTTCAGGCAATGATCCCTGAGTTAAGTCCTCCTGTCCCCCTCAAGGGGGTGGGCTCTGAGGAAACTGGTTTTTCAGGCTTTTGTTCTTTGGAGGTTTTTATGTTTGTTTGTTTGTTTTCTCTCCCCTTGGCAGTTCTTGATGGTTTTTGGAGGTTTAGAGGAAAGCAAACTGCACCCAGACCTCCCTCTCAGAGAGAAACCTCAGTCTGCTCCCCTCTGGGTGCTGCAGAGCACATAAGTTCCCCCTTGGCCCCTGGCAGAGCACGTTCCCAGTCGCGGTCCCTGGGGACCTCCTGCTTGTACCCAAAACCACAATAGCGGTGGCTGTCTGGTCTGGGCAGCTCCAGACTGCCAGAGAGGTTCCAAGCAGTGATCGCACCCTGAGATTTTCCCACTGGCCCGGGCTGGGAGTGCTCTGACTTTCCGGGTCTGAGAGTGCTGGGCTCGCATTTCCGTGGATCTCTCTCAGGGGAGGGTGTGGGGTGAGTCTCAGGCTCTGAATGTGTGGCGCAGTGCACGCATGGGTACTGCAAAAGGCTGTCTTTCTGCCAGCTGGCAAGGTTCCAAGGCCCTCACAGGAGCTGCACCCCATGTGCCCTTAGGCGCTCTCGCTCGTGGCTCTGGGATCAAGACCTGGTTTCTCTGCCGCACTCTCTCTGGCTCAGCCCCAGGGGTGGTTGTCCTCGGTCCGGGGACCTAAGCCCCTGTCCCTAACCATCCCAATTACCGCAATTTCCCCCCAAGATCCTTTGCCCTTTTGAGTGCTTTCAACCAGACTCCAAGTTAATGCTGGCCCCCAGTCATAGGGCACTCTTGTATTGGGGTATTACTTTCCAATGGGTCACTTCTGGTGGCTCTCTCCCCCTTTTGTTTATCTTCCGATACCAGTCCGACTTTCCCACTCTGCTTTACCTGCCCAGTGGTGTCTTCTGCCCCCGTAGAGATCCAGACGTGTAGAATTTGAATCTCGGGCTGATTTCATGAGTGATCAGAGTTCCTTGGTAGGTAATCAGCTCACTTTAGGGTACAAGTTGAAATGGCGCCTCCTCCTAGTTCCCCGCCATCTTGTCCCCCCAAGAGAGGACTTCTTAGAACACCATTTCTAAAGTAGTTTCACTCTTCTGTTTTCACCTTAGTTTGTACCTGACATTATATACATATATAGATAAGTATGAATATAGATGTGGATGTAGATTATTTATTTGTATACAATAAGACTTTCCCAACAGAATAAAATCTCTTTGAAAAATCTCCTTAAAAAAAAAAAAAAACCAACCAAGAAACTGCATGTCTATAAATTTTGTTGTGTTTGCTGCTGCATCCTTCTTGCCCCTTTCTGAAATATCATATCCTTGTGTTTTTACCTGTGTTTTGACATACCACAGTTATTTTGCATTGAGGATATTTCTTTATATGTATTATCTCTTCCAGTGGAATGCAAGGTTCTTAAAGTTAGGAACTCTGTTTCAGTCTTACCTGCCTCAACTTCTTTCACTGCCCAACCTAAGATAATACTTTATAAATAGTCAATGATCAAAAGATACTATTTGTTCAGACCATGTTTTTTTATAAAGATAATTTTTCCTGATCTAGAGTTTTTAAATAAAAGAACTGTATAAACCAAGATTTGAACTTCTTGTTTTCTTAAGAGTTTAAAAATTGAGGTCTCCTAAAGAATCTTGGACTTCTATGAATTCATTTTGGGAAGAAAGTAGTCCTATAAAAGGTTATAATCCAAATTATTAGTGAGAAGTGATCTTATTCTCTTTGATATTTATTAAATGTTGAGAACACATCTAGTACTTGGCCTATTTGATGTTGCTCCTTAAAAATGCCAGGAATAGGGGCACCTGGGTGGTTCAGTGGGTTAAAGCCTCTGCCTTCAGCTCAGGTCATGATCCCGGGATCCTGGGATCAAGCCCCGCATCGGGCTCTCTGCTCAGCAGGGTGCCTTCTTCCTCCTCTCTCTCTGCCTCCCTCTCTGCCTACTTGTGATCTCTCTGTCAAATAAATAAATAAATTAAATCTAAAAAAAAAAATGCCAGGTATAATGTAGATCACATATTAAAAGGACTCCAAAAGCTCATTCATTTGATCTCCTTTCATTTTAAGATTTTTTACTACCATGATTTTTTACTTACATGCCATGAAAAATATGGCATGGCTTAAAATATCTTATATAAGAATAAAAAGAAAATACTTTCAGCATTTTAACTAACATCTCTGGGAAGTCTTTTAAACCATTTAAGTACTTCTTTAAGACACCTATTTCTAAGTACCATACTTATAACTTCTTCAGATCAATTTTCCCAAATGAACTGATATGCTAATTAAAAGCATTCTTATTTATTCACTAATCTAAGATCCTAAAACTTTTTCAAAAGCCTCTTGCCTCTCAAAATAAAGGCGTTCCCAGGGCGAAGACTTAATCAAGAGCATGGGCTCTCAGAATGATTTGTCCAAGGAACAATTTGCAAAGGGCACATCTATAAATTATTCATGAAATTCAAACTTTAAACAAACTTTATTTCAACAACTTGCTTAAGTCCATATTACTTTAAAAGATGAGAATCCAAAAGAATTAATAAGATTGATAAACTCCTGGCCAGACTTATCAAAAAGAAAAGAGAAAGGGCCAAAATAAATAAAATCATGAATGAAAGAGGAGAGATCACAACCAACACCAAAGAAATTCAAACAATTATAAGAACATATTACGAGCAACTCTATGCCAACAAATTTGACAATCTGGAAGAAATGGATGCGTTCCTAGAGATGTATAAACTACCAAAACTGAACCAGGAAGAAATAGAAATCCTGAACAGACCCATAACCAGTAAGGAGATTGAAGCAGTCATCAAAAATCTCCCAGCAAACAAGAGCCCAGGGCCAGACGGCTTCCCAGGGGAATTCTACCAAACATTTAAAGAAGAATTAATACATATTCTCCTGAAACTGTTCCAAAAAATAGAAATGAAGGAAATCTTCCAAAGTCACTTTATGAGGCCAGCACTACTTTGATCCCAAAACCAGACAAAGACCCCACCAAAGAGGAGAATTATAGACCAATATCCTTGATGAACATGGATGTGAAAATTCTCACCAAAATACTAGCCAAGAGGATCCAACAGTACATTAAAACGATTATTCACCATGACCAAGTGGGATTTATTCCAGGACTGTGAGGTTGGTTCAACATCTACAAATTAATCAATGTGGTAAAGTATATTAAGAGAAAATAAAAGAAAGAATAAGAACCATATGATACCCTCAATGGGTGCTGAAAACGCTTTTGACAAAGTACAGCATCCTTTCTTGATCAAAACTCTTCAAAGTATAGGAATAGAGGGTACATACCTCAAAATCATCACAGACATCTATGAAAAACCCACAGTGAATATCATTCTCAATGGGGAAAAACTGAGAGTTTTTTCCCCTAAGGTCAGGAACATGGCAGAGATGTCCACTGTCACCACTGCTATTCAACATAGTACAAGAAGTCCTAGCCTCAGCCATCAGACAAAAAAAAAAAAGGAATAAAAGGCATCTGAATTGGCAAAGAAGTCAAACTCTCACTCTTTGCAGATATGATGCTTTATGTGGAAAACCCCAAAGACTCCACTCCAAAGCTGCTTAGAACTCATACAGGAATTCAGTAAAGTGTTAGGTTATAAAATCAAGGACAGAAGTCTGTTGCATTTCTCTACACAAACAGCAAGACAGAAGAAAGAAATTAGGGAGTCAGTCCCATTTACAATTGCACCCAAAACCATAAGATATCCAGGAATAAACCTAACCAAAGAGGCAAAGAATCTGTACTCACAAAACTATAAAGTACTCATGAAAGAAATTAAGACAAAGAAGTGGAAAAAATGTTCCATGCTCATGGATTGGAAGAACAAATATTGCGAAGATGTCTATGCTACCTAAAGCAATCTACACATTTAATGCAATCCTTATCAAAATACCATCCATTTTTTTTTCAAAGAAATGGAGCAAATAATCCTAAAATTTATATGGAACAAGAAAGGACCCCAAATAGCCAGAGAAATGTTGAAAAAGAAAGCCAAAGTTGGTGGCATCACAATTCCAGACTTCAAGTTTTATTATAAATCTGTCATCATCAAGATAGTATGGTACTGGCACAAAAACAGACAGATCAATGGAACAGACTAGAGAGCCCAGAAATGGACCCTCAACTCTATGGTCAACTAATCTTTGACAAAGCAGAAAAGAATGTCCAATGGAAAAAAAGACAGTCTCTTCAACAAATGGTGTCCAGAAAATTGGACAGCCACATGCAGAACAATGAAACTGGACCATTTCCTTACACCACACACAAAAATAGACCAAAAATGGATGAAAGACCTCAATGTGAGACAGGAATTCATCAAAATCCTTGAGCAGAACACAGGTAGCAACCTCTTTGACCTCAGCCACAGCAACTTCTTTCTAGAAACATCGACAAAGGCAAAGGAAGCAAGGGAAAAATAAACTATTGGGACTTCATCAAGAATAAAAGCTTTTGCACAGCAAAGGAAACAGCCAACAAAACCAAAAGACAACTGACAAAATGGGAGAAGATATTCACAAATGACATATCAGATAAAGGGCTAGTATCCAAAATCTATAAAGAACTTCTCAAACTCAACACCCAAAGAACAAATAATCCAATCAAGAAATGGGCAGATGACATGAACAGACATTTCTGCAAAGAAGACATCCATATGGCCAATAGATACATGAAAAAGTGCTCCACATCACTCAGCATCAGGGAAATACAAATCAAAACCACAATGAGATGCCACCTCACACCAATCAGAATGGCTAAAATTAACAAATCAGGAAACGACAGATATTGGTGAGGATATGGAAAAAGGGGAACCCTTCTACACTGTTAGTGGGAATGCAAGCTGGTGCAGCCACTCTGGAAAACAGCATGGAGCTTCCTCAAAAAAATTGAAAATAGAGCTTCCCTATGACCCAGCAATCACACCACTGGGTATTTACCCTAAAGATACAAATGTAGTGATCTGATGGGGCAAGTGCCCCTGAATATTTATAGCAGTAATGTCCAAAATAGCTAAACAATGGAAAGAATCTAGATGTCCATGAATAGATGAAATGATAAAGAAGATGTGGTAAATATGCACAATGGAATACTATGCAGCCATCAAAATAAATGAAATCTTCCCATTTGCCATGATGTGAATTGAATTAGAGGGTATTATGCTGAGCAAAATAAGTCAATCAGAGAAAGACAATTATCATATGATCTCCCTGATATTAGGAATTTGAGAGGCAGAGTGGGGGGCTTGGGGGCTAGGAACGGAAAAAAATGAAACAAGATGGGATAGGGAGGAAGACAAAACATAAAAGACTTTTACTCTTGTAAGACAAACTGAGGGTTCCTGGGTAGAGGGGGCTGTGGAGAGAATGGTTGGGGTGTGGACATTGGGGAGGGTATGTGATATGGTGAGTTCTATGAAGTATACAAGCCTTTGGATTCACAGACCTGTACCCTTGGGGCAAATAATACATTATGTGTTAATGAAAATCATTAATAAAAGAAAAGATTTAGGTAATGGCATAAAATGTCTAAATAACAATGAGATTCGGCCATTCTATTTGTTATCTCTGTCATTTTCTCCTTAAAATAGGGAAAATGTCCTCTTATCATGTGAAACATTATCAAAATAACAGGCCATTCATACAATATCACTAATAAGATCTCTATAAATTCTGAAAAATAGACATGGTACAGACAGCCATGATCACAGTACAATAAAACCAATAATAAATAACATAACTAAAAAGAAACAAACAAACAAACTGACAGTAAGGAGGTGAAAAACAAGAACGTTCTCACAAAACTCTGTGATTTAAGTGAGTAATAAAATATAAATGACAGAATCATAGAATATAATAATCACAAAAACATTACATATCAGTACTTACAGAATTCAGCTAAAACAATGAAAATGCATCTAAGCACTAAATAAATAAGAATTATGAAAATAAAGTAAACATCTATTCAAGAGATTAGAAAAATATAACAAAATAAACATAAGGGAGATAGAAACAAGAAAAACAGAAATAAAAACAAAGGAGGAGGAGCAAGATGGCAGAGAAGTAGGAGACTTTGTTTCAACCAGTCTCCTGAAGTGAGCTAAATATCTACCAGAACACTCTGGACACTCATGAAATCAGCCTGAGATGTAACATTATACAATTCGAGATCTCTAAGGTGCAGAAGACATCAGTGGAGAGGTAGAGCAGAGTGGGAATGCTTGGACTGATATTGGAGGATTAATAGAAGGGGGAGGGAGAAACCAGAAGCAACCCAATGGAAAGTAATACCCCAATATGAAAGTATCCTGTGCTTGGGGACTAGCATTAACTTGGAGTCTGGTTAAAAGCACTCAAAAAGAACAAAGGGTCTTAAGGGGCAAGTTGTGGAATTGGGTGGCCACAGGCATGGCCCTAAACCCACAGTACCAGCATGGTCACAGCTGGAGCCCACCTATGCCTGAGAGAGCCCAGCCGGGGTGCTTTCAGAAAGCCCAAGTGGCTTTCTGCTGCTTGCATCACTGCTGGGGCTGCATGCATCTTTGCCTGCAGCTGAAAGAGCCAGAGCTCCTACTATATGCCGCACTGCTGCCAGGTGTGAGTGCACACAGCGTGACCTGGACTCCAGACAGCAGTCCCAACAATGGCAGCCACTAAAACTGTGTTCCCTGGACCAATATCACTTGCGGTTTTAGTGGCATGGGGTGCAGAGTCAAGCAGGGGCCTCGGGCAACCACTGAGACAGTGGCTGGCGGTGTGCACAGCCTGTGGAAGGATGAGGTGTTCAGTGGAGCTTGCAGAGGGGGAGTCTGTGTGTTCTGGACCATCCTGAGAAGAGCAGACTGAGGCTTCTCTCTGAGGCAGAGGACTGGGTGCTGACATTTTACCTTGCACTAACTTTTTGCAAAGCCTCAAAAAGCTGCCAAAGAACAAAAACCTCCAGAGAACAAAAGCCTGAAAAATGTTTCTCCAGAGCCCAACCCATTGATAGGGGGCAGGGCAACTCAGCCCAAGCAAGAATGACTGAAAAACAATGCAGCAGGCCCCTCCCCCAGAAAACAAGCCAAAAGAACAAGAGGACAACAGGCCCAGGGTCCCCATAAAAGTGAAAATCCCCAACATCAGGAGAAAAAAAAATATATTAAGCCCCTGGTATTGCCCCCAAACCTGTATATTTCATAGATACAACATTTTATTTTAGTCGTTTTCACAATTCTACTTTTTATTTTTTCTAACCTACTTACCACTGCAACTAGATGTTTAATACAACATATTACATAATAACTTTTTAACTTGAACTACCTGTATTTCTTATTCTTTTCTTTTTTTATTAATATATACATAAATACAAGCTTCAGGATAATCCTTTTTCCCTATTCAATGCTGCCCCTATATACTAACCAGTTTTAATTTACCTGTATCTCTGGAAAGTTGTGTCCTCTAACAAAGTTAACAAGATACAGCCAGGAAGCACCAAAATAACCTTCCTTGCCCACAAGGGTCTGTCCACCAAGAAGATCTAACAATTATAAATATTTATGTCCTCAATATAGGGACATACTACATAAGCCAACTACATAAGTCAACTGTTAATCACATAAAGAATAATATTGAATATGAATACATTAATTGTAGGGGACTTTAACATGCGACTCTCAGTAATAGACAGATCATCTAATCAGAAAATCAACAAAGAAACAAAACATCTGAATGACACATTAGACCAGAGGAACCTCATAGATAGATACAGAATATTACACCCTGCAACAACAGAATACTTTCTTCTCAAGCACACATGGAACTTTCTCCAGAATAGACCACATATTGGGTCACAAATCAAGGGTTAAAGATACCAAAAGATTGAGATTATTCCCTGCATATTCTCAAACCACAATGCTTTGAAACTGGAACTCAACTACAAGAAAAAAGTTTGGAAGGAACTCAAACACTTGGAAGCTAAAGACCATCCTGCTCAAGGATGTTTGGATCAACCAGGAAATCACAGAAGAACTTGATGGAAACCAATGAAAATGAAGACATATCAGTCCAAAACTTATGGGATATGGCAAAAGCAATCCCAAGGGGGAAATACGTTACCATCCAAGCCTCACTCATAAAAATGGAAAAATCCCAAATTCATCAACTCTCTTTATACCTTAAAGAACTGGAGAATCAACAAAAAATTAAGCCAACCCCACACACAAGAAGGGAAATAATAAAATTTGGAGCAGAGATCAATGAGTTAGAAACTAGAGATACGGTAGAACAAACCAACAAACTAGAAGCTGGTTCTTGCAAAGAATTATTAAGATTGATAAACCACAGGTCAAACTAATCTGACAGAAAAGAGAGAGGACCCAAATTAATAAAATTATAAATGAAAGTGGAGAGATCACAACTAACACCAAGGAAATAGAAACAATCATCAGAAATTATCAACAGCTATATGCCAATAAGTTAAGCAACCAGGAAAAATGGATGCATTCCTGGAAATCTATAAACTTCCAAGACTGAAACAGGAAGAAACTGACAACCTGAATAGACCAATATCTAGTAACGAGATTGAAGCTGTGATCAAAAACCTCCCAAAAACAAGAGCCCAGGACCTGATGCATTCCCTAGGGAATCCTCCCAAACATTCAAAGAAGAAATAATACCTATTCTCCTGAAGCTGTTTCAAAAAATAGAAAGAAAACTTCCAGACTCTTTCTATGAAGCCAGCATTATCCTGATCCCCAAACCAGGCAAAGACCCCACCAAAGAGGAGAATTTCAGACCAATATCCCTGATGAATATGGATACCAAGATTCCCAATAAGATCCTAGCTAATATGATCCAACAGTACATTGAAAAGATTATCCACCATGACCAGGTGGGATTTATCCCTGGGATGGAAGTGTGGTTCAACATTCACAAATCAATCAATGTGATAGAACAAATCAGTAAGAGAAGAGAGAAGAACCACATGGTCCTCTCAATTGAAGCAAAAAAAGCATTTGACAAAATACAGCATCCTTTCCTGATTAAAACTCTTCAAATATAGGGATAGAGGGAACATTCCTCAACTTCACAAAATCCATCTATGGAAAACTCTCAATGAATATCATTCTCAATGAGGAAAAGCTGAGAGCCTTCACATTGAGATCAGGAATATGACAAGAATGCCCACTCTCACCACTATTGTTCAGCATAGTACTAGAAGTCCTAGCAACAGAATCAGACAACAAAAAGAAATAAAAGGTATTCAAAGTGGCAAAGAAGAGGTCAAACTCTCTCTTTGCAGATGGCATGACATTTTATGTGGAAAACCCAAAAGACTTCACCCCCAAACTATGAGAACTCATACAGCAAATTAAGTAATGTGGCAGGAAACAAAATCAATGTACAAAAATCATTGCTTTCTTATTCACTAACAATGAAAGTATAGAGAGGGAAATTAGAGAATTGATTCAATTTACTATAGCATGAAGATCCATAAGATACCTTGGAATAAACCTAACAAAAGAGGTAAATGATCTGTACTTGAGGAATTACAGAACACTCATGAAAGTAGTTGAAGAAGACACAAAAAAATGGAAAAGCATTCCAAGCTCATGGATCGGAAGAATAAACATTGTTAAAATGTCTATACTGCCCAGAGAAATCTATCAATGCCATCCCGATCGAAATTCCACCAGCATTTTTCAAATAATCTCTTCTAGTTCTATCCATGTTGATGGAAATGTTGGGTATTCATCCTTTCTGATGGCTGAGTGATAGTCCATTGTATATGTGGACCACATCTTCTTTATTTATTCATCTGTCAAAGGGCATCTTTGTTCCTTCCACAGTTTGGCTATCATGGACATGGCTGCAATGAACATTGGGGTGCATGTGTCCCTTCATTTCAGTACATCTGTATCTTTGGGGTAAATACCCAGTAGTGCAATTTTTGGGTCATAAGGTAGCTCTATATTTAACTTTTTGAGCCACCTCCACACTGTTTTCCAAAGTGACTGTACCAACTTGCATTCCCACCAACAGTGGAAGAGGGTTCCCCTTTCTCCACATCCTCTCCAACATTTGTTGTTTCATGTCTTGTCAATTTTTGCCATCCTAACTGGTGTAAGGTGGTATCTCAATGTGGTTTTGATTTGAATTTCCCTGATGGCTAATAAGGTTGAAGATTTTTCCATGTGTCTGTTAGCCATTTGTGTGTCTACTTTGGAGAAGTGTCTGTTTGTGACTTTGGCCCATTTCTTTTTTTTTTTTTTCTTCCAGATTTTTAAAAATTTCTTTTCAGCGTAACAGTATTCATTGTTTTTGCACCACACCCAGTGCTCCATGCAATACATGCGCTCCTTAATACCCTCCACCTGGCTCCCTAACCTCCCATGCCCCGCCCCTTCAAAACCCTCAGGTGGTTTTTCAGAGCCCATAGTCTCTCATGGTTCACCTCCCCTTCCAATTTCCCTCAACTCCCTTCTCCTCTCCATCTCCCCATGTCCTCCCTGTTATTCCTTATGCTCCACAAATAAGTGAAACCATATGATAATTGACTCTCTCTGCTTGACTTATTTCACTCAGCATAATCTCTTCCAGTCCCATCCATGTTGCTACAAAAGTTGTGTATTCATCCTTTCTGATGGACTTCTGCCCATTTTTTGACTGGATTGTTTTTTGGTGTTGAGTTTGAGAAGTTTTTTATAGATCATTGATATCAGCCCTTGTCTGATATGTCTTTTGCGAATATCTTCTACCATTCCATAGGTGGCCTCTTGTTTTGTGACCATTTCCTTTGCTGAGCAGAAGCTTTTTATCTTGAGGAAATCCCAAAAGTTCATTTTTGCTTTTGTTTCTCTTGCCTTTGTACACGTGTCATGAAAGAAGTTGCTACAGTTGGTGTCGAGCTGGTCACTGCCTATGTTCTCCTCTAGGATTTTGATGATTTCCTGTCTCACATTGAGGTCTTTCATCCATTTAGAGTTTATCTTTGTGTAGTTTCAATTATTGTGGAACATGAGGAATAGCATGGAAGATTTTAGGAGAAGGAAGGGAAAAATGAAGGTGGGGGGAATCAGAAGAGGAGACTCTGGGAAACAATCTGAGTGCTTTAGCGGGGAGGGAGGTAGGGGTATAGGTTAGCCCTGGGATGGGTATTAAGGAGGGCACATATTGCATGGAGGTCTTATATGCAAATATTGAATCATTGAACACTACATCAAAAACTAATGATGCACTGTATGGTGATTAACATAAGAAAGAAAAATTTAAACATAAAAAACAGTAAACACAAATCACAGAGTTAAATTCCTTATCACCACAAATTAATACTAAAGAGTCCAGTGAACTATTATAAAAGTAGTCAAAGATAAGACCAGATAGTCACATGTTAAGAAATATGAATGGTGCATATTGCATGGAACACTGGGTGTGGTGCATAAACAATGAATCTTGGAACACTGAAAATATAAAATTAAATTTAAAAAATATACATGGTTTTAAAATTTATGAAAAGATATTCAGACTCAGTCATAATAATAAAAATGTAAACTAAAATTGCAAAAAGGTGATTAAAAGAAAGAAGAAGAAAGAAAGTTCCATAAAAAATTGTGTCAGTGAGAGTGCAGGGGGACTAACTCTTACACTGTAAGGGGGAGAGTGTACTGCCACAACTGCCTGCCAGGGAAACTGAGCACTGTATCTTTCAGTATTAAAAATTGATATACGTTTTAACCTGCCAAATCGTTTAAGTTATTATCCTACATATAAATTCTTACATATGCGAAGTGGGAAATATACACAGATACTAATTACACTGTTGTTTGTAATAACAAAATATTGAAAATGATTTAAATATAGTGAAAAGCTAAATAAATTATACTGTATCACTGTATTGCTTTATGTTGTCATTTCAAAGATGTAGCTCCATCTATACTGACTTGGGAAGATCTAAAAATATATTAAGTGAAATAATTATGGAACAATGTGTTTGTTACCTCTTGTGTGGGGTGAGAGAGACTACCTTTTCACTGTATCCCCTCATGAGCCTTCTAAGTTTTTGCACATATGTATAAATTATATATTAAAAATAAATAAAAGTAATTTAACCTTATCTAATTTGAATATCTGTTTATGAAAAAACATTAAAACATTGATTTTAAATCAATTGCTGAAATGACATGTTCACACTGAAAATTATTTGGGTTGGAAAATGGAATATGGAAGAAATATTCACAGATTTGGTATTATTTCATCTGAGGAAAGAAAGTCTGGAGTAGTTGTTTTCAATTTTGTGTACAGTAGTGGTGAAGAAAATAATGACAACCAGCTGTGTTTCATTTTTGCTGAGCCTGCAGCAAGGATGAAAAAGAGTAGAAGGGATGGAATTATAAAAAACAACCCAAGGCCTGGGTCTTAGCTCCTAAACTAGGTCAGTAGAACATGCTTCTCTAGGAGAGTTGCTTAATGGTCTCTTTCTGATTCTCTCTGGGTATCATCTTTAATAAACACAGAACAATTGTTTCCCTGACACAAGAAAGCTGGATGGGGTTATTGCAGGATAGTGAAAGATGCGGAGTCTTACAGGTTACTGTGGGGCGGCAGGAACTGGCAGTCCTGCTCTCCCGACTGGGAAAGACTCACACTTCTGATCCAGTCACAATGGCCTCCAGATGGAAGGGACAGTCAAGGCAGAACATCACAGAGTAGTGAGATGCCTCTCTGGATGCTCTTCCACTGGACTATAGAGGATCTCCTATGGGAGTGTTTGGGAGATGGAACCAGGACCAGCAATAGATGGGTAGAGATATTAAGAGAACACTCTCAAAAGGAAGAGAAGGAGTAAAGAAAGAGCTGGCAGAACCATCAGAGAATTAACATGAAGCCAAAGTAAATTAACTCTTGATATTTGGGATTATTTCAGTTTTTCCTATCAAAATACTGAAAAGAACTTTCATTTACTTTTAAATTCTTTAAAGGGTTACTTATCCCTCTGCTTTTTGCCTTGCTTTTCTCTAGTTTCTATGCACATAGACTTCCTGAGTGTTTTGTCCTTTGCTTAGAATTAAAAAAAAAAAAAAAAGAGTTCTGATGGATCAGGGGCTTTTACAGGCTCTTTGGAGTTGATGAGGACAAGGCAGCTCCCTTCTGTCAGTGGAATAGGCAAAGACTATATGATGTGATTTAATATGTGAAAAAACCTTAAGGAAAATAAGCACTTACAGGGGACATAGTTATTCCTCAGCTTAATAAATTATACTCTAGCAAAAAAAAAAATTGTCCAAACATACCTTTAAATATAAATGTTTTTAGAAGAAAGAATTTAATGGTAAGGAAAATGAAGGCCAAATCTCAACATGAAAGCAGAGGAGTGTAAGTTAACAGAAAAACACAACATGAAATCCCACATGATTAATAAAAGTTAGCCAAAGTTTAGTTCTATTTCTTACAGCCAATATAAGACAGCTAAAATGCAAGTACCCCTTGGAGAGGTTATTTACTGAATTGGATTGTGTAAGTGACTAAGAACATTTTTTTTCCCCTGGGAATTGGTTTGATTTGAAACAAAACAAAACAAAACAAAACAAAACACTAGTTTTCCAAAGACAATCAAGTCTGTTTCTAATATTGTCTCTTGTCTTTCCAGTATTCTCTCTAATAATATCCTGCTTCTCAGGATCCAATAATAGAAACTACTCTGGCTCCTATACTCCAACCTTTGCCTGAACCCCATTTAGGATGTATGTTAGCAGAAGAAGTGGCTCAAGACAACACAGAGCCGTTTTGGTTTGGGGTTTTATTGAACTTTGTACTGCTCAAAATCTTTACTTCCTTTGCAATGTAGCATTTCTTATTCTCCATTTCTATTAAGATACAATTCTAAAAGTGATTCTTTGGTCAGTGGGTGTAGAATCATGTCCCAGCAGGATGAGATAATCACATAGTATATCTTTCCTGTCCCAATAATGCTTTTCAAAATGTGAATGAAATGATGTTATAAGACACTTTGAAGGGAAAAATAAGTCTACGGCTATACCACCCTGAACGCGCCCGATCTCATCTGCAGGGAAAAATAAGGGGAATAAAGAATGTTAAGTCCAGAAACAAGGATTTCAGTCTTGGCCCCTCTTCTACTTACTAACCATGAAACTTTGGACAAAGCATTTCATTTGTCTGTGACTTATTTCTAAAATTGGCAATAACACACTAACTGCCTAAAGGTAGGAACAAATCTCAATAGGACCATTCATTTTTTTAAGATTTATCCTGAGAAACAAACTGAGGGCTTTGGAGGGGAGGGTGTGGGAGGTTGGGTGAGCCTGGTGGTGGGTATTATGGAGGGCACGTATTACATGGAGCACTGGGTGTGGTGCATAAACAATAAATTCTGGAACAGTGAAAAGAAATTTAAAAAAATAAATAAAAAATTTTAAAGTTTATTTATTTATTTATTTATTTATTTATAGTGAGAGAGAGAGGGAGAGAGAGTTAGTGGGGGTGGACGGGAAAGAAAATATCAAGCAGACTCCCTGCTCAGCAGGGAGACCCATGAGGGGCTCGATCCCATGACCCATGAGATCATAACCTGAACTGAAAGTAAGAGTTAGACTGAGCTACCCATGCATCTCACTACAGGACCATTTAGGTTCTGATTCTGTCTGAGATGCAGTGAAAGGATAGCATAGAGCCAAGGGTGATTGACCAGACAGAAAGAGGAATGACTGTATGTATAATAGAGGCCTGGGTTGTTTTTAAAGCAAGGCAGTCAGTTTCCCAAGACTATGTTAGGACCAAATAGAGATTTCTTTTTTTTTTTTTTTAAGATTTTGTTTATTTATTTGACAGACAGAGATCACAAGTAGGCAGAGAGACAGGCAGAAAGAGAGGAGGAAGCAGGCTCCCTGCTGAGCAGAAAGCCCAATGTAGAGCTTGATCCCAGGACCCTGGGATCATGGACCTGAGCCAAAGGCAGAGGCTTTAACCCACTGAGCCACCCAGGTGCCCCCCAAATAGAGATCTCGATTTCCTATTTGTGGGAGTCCTACTCTCATCATGAAAATATTGTAATGTACCTTAGTGCACATTAACATAATTTTAAAAACTTAAAGTATATATTTTATATTTTTACTTTTGATTTTTTTGTAACTTATTTTGTGAATTACTAATGTTTTGGCACTCCTGATACATTCTCGGGAATTCTTGTAAAATTAAAAAAAAAAAATTTAACTTGAAATTGTGCTAAATGTAATGAAATTGTCTTATTAACATGTAATGTATTATTTGCTTCAAGGGTACAGGTCTGTGATTCATCAGTCTTACACAATTCACAGCATTCACCATAGCACATACTCTCCCCAATGTCCATAACGCAGCCACCCAATCCCTCCTCCCACCCCCCTGCAACCCTCAGTTTGTTCCCTGAGTTTTTTTTTTAAGTACTAAATTCAGTGTTTAATAAAGTTAACATGTATTTGTGGGCATTTAATTATATAGATTTCTATTTGGATTTTGTCGATTTGTCAGCATATTTCAAAGCCTGTAATATATTCTGTAGGTCTCAAACCCTAAAAAGTTTCAAGTCCATAAGCACTATAGCTCTAGTGTCTTTTGAGCAAAGCAGTCCTCCAGCTGCCAGTCTCATGGTAACAGTAGGTCAGAGCTGAGGCCAAGCTTTCTACCTCAGGGAAGTACTGCCCTGAATTGCTGATTTAGGGGACTCTGCACACTGTCAAAGACAGGAGTCCTCATTAACTGATTTTCATGTTGTGGTGTTGGGGCCTGACAAAGAAAGAGAAGCAGAGTCCAATCAGATATCACTTAATTTCTGTGAAATTTTTAGTGCAGACTAAAAGAAAATAAATTAACTAACAAACAAAAGCAAGATCCAACCAAACCATAAGGAAGTTGCTGTAACCTTCAGTTTATATACTGATTGACTCAAACAAATTTGAGTATTTAGGAAATAATATAAATAGGATAGTGGAATAAATACATAAATAGGATGATGGAACCCCAACAGAGAGGGATGGGCTTGGAATCCTATGATATAAAAGCCATAAAAAGGGGCTCAGCAGGTCTTTTATTGGCTCAATCACTTTGCAGGTGTTCCAGTTATCTTTGTTGTATAAAAAAACTACCCTAAAACTTAACGGCCAAAAAAACGTGTTATTTTTGTATTTCAAAAATTTATATACAGGTTAAGAATTCAGACAGATTCCCCAGGAATGGTTTGATTCAGAAGGAAGTATCTGGAACTGCAACTGGGGTGATGTAAATTGTTGTGGGCTAGGAGAGGTCAAGCTGACCAGGCATCCCTCCCTCTATCCATATATGACATCTGTTTGTGACTAGTTTGGGCTTTTCTGAGGCATGGTGGTCTGGCTGTCAAATTTCTTACATACCAGCTGACTTCCTTCAGAGTGAAAATTAAAAGAGATGGGGGGGGCAACAAAAATTCATTTCTGTCACATTCTAGTAGTTACAATCAAGTCACAGATTCTGAAAGGAGGGACTACACAAAGTGTGGATTGCAAGAGGCATAGTTTATAGAGAATTCCATCTTTGAAGATGTCTACCATATCAGCTTTCTTATACTGGCAAAAGGCTATGATTGGAGAAAGCAAGCCCAATTTGCCTGAAATACTCAAACTTTTAACGCTGGGATGGATCCGAATTATATAAAGAGAGATAACAAATAAAACATTCTGTAATAATTCACGGCTAAATTTAGGAATCATTTGTATATTTTGTGCTATGTTTAAGGAAATATTTTATATTCATATGTATCTGACAGATTACCTTCATGAGTCCAATTGGACATGTGTTATTAAGTAGTTTATGTTGGTCTTGAGTTTTTAGGTGAATACAATAAGAATACAAGTTAGTAAACAATAGTGGAATGTTTAAGGGAATTTAGGATTCACAGTGTTACTAAACTTAATTTATTAGATTAAGGGGAGTAGTTAGGTAAAAGAGTTTTGCTTTGCAGTTTAAAATGATTGTAAAAATATGATCAAGTTTTATATAGGGTGATAATTTAAGTTATAAAGTTCAGTATAAACACTTGGTAAATGATAATCAAAGGCTTTCTTAAAATGATTGTTAAAATTTACTGATATGGGGGGAAGGGCAAGACGGCAGAGAAGTGGGAGACCCTGTTTCCCCTAAATTGAGCTAAATATCTACCAGAACACTCTGAAAACCCACGAAATCAGCCTGAGATGTAAGATTATACACTTCTGGTTCTCTGTGGGGGCAGAAGACATCACTGGAGATGCAACACAGAGTGGGAACCCTCGGACTGATATTGGAAGATAAACCAAAGGATCAGGGAGCCACCGGAAGTGACCTATTGGAAAGTAATACCCCAATACAAAATTGCCCTGTGACTGGGGACCAGCATTAAATTGGTGACTGGTTAAAAGCATTCAAAAAGGGCAAAATATCTTGAGGCGCAACTGGTGGAATTTGGCAGTCACCAGCACAGGCCGAAGACCACAGTCGCAGGACAGCTACTGCCCATGACTACCCATGCCAGAGAGAGACCAGCAGGGAGTCCAGTCCGTGGTGCCCGAGTCTGCAGCTTTCCACTGCTTGCACCACCACTTGGGTTGGGTGCAACCCTGCCTGCACCTGAGAAAGCCTGGTATGGGCACTGGCCCACAGTCTCTGGGCTGGCTGCCATCTGTGACCTGTGTGGCTGTGGGGTCTGAGCACACCCAGTCCACTCCTGAGAGGACACAGTGTGGATTCAGGTCAGGGGCCCTTATCCCAAAGCCTTCTGCAACCTGTTCCTCCAGAAGGTGAGAGCGCCTGCGCGTGGGTGTGGGCGTGGACCCCAGACAGCAATCCCAGCAACGGCAGCCACCAGGGTTCGGGCACGCCAAGACCAATATTGCTCATGGTTTCAGTGTCATTGGGGTGCAGAGACAAACCTTGGGCGACCACCGAGACAGTGGCTGGGTGTGCACACTGCCTGTGGGAGAATGCGGTGTTCAGTGGAGCTTGCAGAGGGGGAGTCTGTTTGTTCTGGACCACCCCGAGGGGAGCAGTCTGAGGCTTCTCTCTGAGGCAGAGGTCCGGGTGTGGACAGTTTGCTTTCCACTAAACCTCCAAAAAGCCACAAAAAGCTGCCAAAGAACAAAACCTCCAGAGGAAAAAAGCCTAGAAAACTGGTTTCCACAGAGCCCCGCCCCTTGGTAGGGGTCAGAGCAACTCAGCCCAAGCAGGACTGACTGAAAACAATATGGCAGGCCCCGCCCCCAGAAGACAAGCCAAAAGAACAAGAGGACAACCACCACAGGGTCACCATAAAAATGTAAAACATCAGGGGAAAACAATATATTAAGCTCCCAGTATTGCCCCCATATTTCATATGCCCTATTTCATATTTCATATGCCCCCTGTATATTTCATAGATAAAATATTTCTTTCTTTTTCTTCTTCTTTTTTTAAAAAATCGTTCTCACGATTTTTGTTCTTTTATTTTTTTAACCTACTTACCATTACAACTAGAGGTTTAATACAATATATTCATAATAACTTTTTAACTTGAACTTTTATCATGCATATACCTGTGTTTCTTTTTCTTTTCTTTTTTTCTTTTTCTTCTTTCTTTCTCTCTCTCACTCTCTCTCTCTCTTTTTTTTTTTTACAAATCGATATAAGTCTCAAGGTAATCCTTTTTCTCTATTCAATAGTACTCCTATTTATAAACCGATTTTAATTTCCCTGTATCTCTGGAAAGTTGAGTCTTTGAACAAAGATAACAAGATTCACCCAGGAAGAACCGAAATAACATTCTTCGCCCACGTCGAGGGTTCCTAACCATCCTCCCACCTTATTCTTCTGTCACTGTTTCTGCGTATTTGTTTTTGTTTTTGCACTATGTAAATCTTATTCTTGGAGTTCATTTTGGCTGGGTTTTTCTTTTTCTTTCTTGTCTTACTTTTGTCGGTCTTTTTGTTTGTTCATTTTTGTTTATGTACCTTATATGTCTTACTTTTGGGGCTCATTTTGGCTGGGTTTTCTTTTTTCTTTCTTTTTGGTGGTGACTTCCAATTGCTCTGAAATTTTCCAGAGCAAATTTCCAGAGCATGCCTAGAGCATGGTTGATATATTCAGCTATACATCCCCTCAACCACCTCGCTCCAAAATGATTAGGAAGAGGAGCACCCCACAGAGGAAAAATTCAGAGACTGGGACCTCTGCCACAGTACTAGTGGATGTGGACCTAAACAGGAAGGTTTAGGCCCTGTAGGAAGGCCCTGTAGGAAAAGGAATTCAGGGTAGCAATTATCCAGGCAATGGCTAGGTTGGAGAATACCATTAGTGGCAACATAGAAATTCTAAGGGCAGAAGTGAGGACTGATCTGGCAGTACCAAAAAATACTATCAATGAGATCGACTCAAATGTAAATACTCTAACAGCTAGGGCAAATGAGGCAGAAGATCGAATTAATGATCTAGAAGACAAACTGAAAGAAAAGAAGGATCAGGAGGAGGCTTGGAACAAACAGCTTAGAAGCCATGAAAAATTATGATTTACAAATCATAATTTTAGACAAGAGATCCTAAGGGCAGCTAGGGGGAAGAGACTCCTTACATACAGGGGAAGGAATATCAGAATAATGTCAGAACTGTCCACAGAAACCCGGCAAGCCGGGAAGGGCTGCCAAGACATATTCAGGGCACTAAATGAGAAGAACATGCAGCCAAGAATACTTTATCTGGCAAGGCTGATATTCAGAATGGATGGAGAGATAAAGGGCTTCCAAGGTCACCAAGGTTGAAAAGAGTGTGTGACCACCAAGCTGGTGCTACAAGAAATATTAAGGGTGGAGGGTCCTCTAAAAGAAGAAAGAACCAAAGAGTGACATAGAACAGAAATTTACAGAGACAATATATAGAAACTATATAAAGAACTTTTCAGGCAACACGATGTCAAAAAACAAAACAAAACGTATCTATCAATAATCACTCTCAAAGTGAACAGCCTAAATGCTCCCATAAAATGGGCAAAGTGTTGAGACTGGATAAAATGACCAGACCCGTCTACAAGAGACCCATTTTGAACCTAAGGATACATCCAGACTGAAAGTGAAGGAATGGAGAATCATCTTTCATGGCAACAGACCTCAAACGAAAGCAGGCATGGCAATTCTCATATCAGATAAATTATATTTTAGGCTGAAGACTGTAGTCAGAGACACAGAAGGACACTACGTCATTCTTAAAGGGTCTATCCACCAAGAAGAACTAAAAATTGTAAATATTTATGCCCCCAATAGGGGATCAGCCAACTACATAAGCCAACTGCTAACCAAAATAGAGAGTCATATAGATATGAACACATTAATTGTAAGGGACTTTAACATGCCACTCTCAGCAATAGAGAGATCATCTAAGCAGAAAATCAATAAAGAAACAAGGGCTTTGAATGACACATTGGACCAGATGGACCTCACAGATATATACAGGACATTCCACCCTACAACAACAGAATACTCATTCTTCTCAAGTGCGCATGGAACTTTCCCCAGAATAGACAACATACTGGGTCACAAATCAGGGCTCAGCTGATACCAAAAGATTGAGATTATTCCCTGCTTATTCTCAGATCACAATGCTTTGGAACTGGAACTCAACCACAAGAAAAAGTTTGGAAGGAATTCAAACACTTGGAAGCTAAAGACCATCCTGCTCAAGAATGTTTGGATCAACCAGGAAATCAAAGAAGAACTTAAACAATTCATGGAAACCAATGAGAATGAAGACACATTGGTCCAAACCCTATGGGATATGGCAAAGGCAGTCATAAGGGGGAAATACATAGCCATCCAAGCCTCATTAAAAACAAAAAAACAAAAAAAAAAAAAAAAAAGGAAACAATCCTGAATACACCAACTCTCTTTACACCTTAAAGAACTGGAGAATCCACAAAAAATTAAACCAACCCCCACACACAAGAAGGGAAATAATCAAGATTAGAGCAGAGATCGATGAGTTAGAAACTAGAGATACGGGAGAACACATCAACGGAACTAGAAGCTGGTTCCTGGAAAGAATTATTAAGATCGATAAACCACAGGCCAAACTAATCCAAAAGAAATGAGCAAGGACCCAAATTAATAAAATTAGGAATGAAAAGGGGGAGATCACAACGAACACCAAGGAAATAGAAGCAGTCATCAGAAATTATTATCAACAGCTATATGCCAATAAGTTAAGCAACCTAGAAGAAATGGATGCATTCCTGGAAACCTACAAACTTCCAAGACTGAAACAGGAAGAGATTGACAACTGGAATAGAGGAATATAACTAGTAATGAGATTGATCAAAAACCTTCCAAAAACCAAGAGTCTAGGACCTGACAGATTCCTTGAGGGAATTCTACCAAACATTCAAAGAAGAAATAATACCTATTCTCCTGAAGCTGTTTCAAAAAAATAGAAACAGAAGGAAAACTTCCAGACTTGTTCTATGAAGCCAGCATTAGCCTGATCCCCAAACCAGGCAAAGACCCCACCAAAAAGGAGAATTTCAGACCAATTTCCCTGATGAATATGGATACCAAGATTCTCAACAAGATCCTAGCTAATAAGATCCAACAGTACATTCAAAAGATTATCCACCATGACCGGGTGGGATTTATCCCTGGGATGCAAGGGTGGTTCAACATTCGCAAATCAATCAATGTGATAAAACAAATCAGTAAGAGAAGAGAGAAGAACCACATGGTCCTCTCAATTGATGCAGAAAAAGCATTTGACAAAATCCAGCAACCATTCTTGATTAAAACTCTTCAAAGTATAGGGATAGAGGGACAACTTCATAAAATCTATCTATGAAAGACCCACAGCAAATATCATTCTCAATGGGGAAAAGCTGACAGCCTTCCCACTGAGATCAGGAACATGACAAGAATGCCCACTCTCGCCACTGTTGTTCAACGCAGTACTAGAAGTCCTAGCAATAGCAAGCAGACAACAAATAGAAATAGAAGGTATTCCAAGTGGCCAGGAAGAAGTCAAACTCTCTCTCATCACAGATGACATGATACTTCTATGGAAAACCCAAAAGACTCCACCCCCAAACCGCTAGAACTCATACAGCAATTCAGTATGTGGCAGGATACAAAATCAATGCACAGAAATCAGGTGCTTTCTTATACACTAACAATGAAAATATAGAAAGGGAAATTAGAGAATCGACTCCATTTACTATAGCACCAAGAATCATAAGAAAACTGGGAATAAACCTAACCAAAGAGGTAAAGGATCTGTACTCAAGGAACTACAGAACACTCATGAAAGAAATTGAAGAAGACACAAAAAGATGGAAAACCATTCCATGCTCATGGATCGGAAGAATAAACAATGTAAAAATGTCCATACCACCCAGAGCAATCTACACGTTCAATGTCATCCCAATCCAAATTCACCGGCATTTTTCAAAGTGCTGGAACAAACAATCCTGAAATTTGTGTGGAACCAGAAAAGACCCTGAATTGCCAAGGAGATGTTGAAAAAGAAAAACAAAGCAGGGGGCATCAGGTTGCCTGATTTCCAGCTTTACTACAAAGCTGTGATCACCAAGACAGCATGGTACTCGCACAAAAACAGACACAGACCAGTGGAACAGAGGAGAGAGTCCAGATATGCACCTGTAACTCTATGGTCAAATAATCTTCGACAAAGCAGGAAAAAATATCCAGTGGAATAAAGACAGCCTCTTCGATAAGTGGTGATGGGAAAATTGGACACCTACGTATAGAAGAGTGAAACTTAACCATTGTCTTACACCATTCACAAGATAAACTCGAAATGGATAAAAGACCTGAACATGAGGAAGGAATCTATCAAAATCCTAGAGGAGAACATAGGCAGTTCTTGTTCTTCTTTGACATTGGCCACAGCAACTTTTTTCAAGATATGTCTCCAAACGCAAAGGAAACAATGAACTTTTGTGACTTCAGCAAGATCAAAAGCTTCTGAACAGCAATGGAAACAGTCAACACAACAAAGAGGCCACCCACGGAATGGGAGAAGATATTTGTGAATGACACTACAGACAAAGGGCTGATATCCAAGATCTATAAAGAACTCCTCAAACTCAACCCCCCCCAAAACAGATAATCACGTCAAAAAATGGGCAGAAGACATGAACAGACACTTCTCCAAAGAAGACATACAAATGGCTAACAGACCCATGAAAAAATAGTCATCCTCACTAGCCATCAGGGAAATTCAAATCAAAACCACATTGAGATACTACCTTACACCAGTTAGAATGGCCAAAATTAACAAGACAGGAAACAAGTGTTGGAGAGGATGTGGAGAAAGGGGAACCCTCTTACACTGTTGGTGAGAATGTATGTTTGTGCGACCACTATGGGAAACAATGTGGAGATTCCTTAAGAAATTAAAAATAGAGCTAAATGTGACCCTGCAATTCCACTACTGGGTATTTACCCCAATGATACAGATGCAGTGAAAAGAGGGGCCATATGTACCCTAATGTTCATAGTACCATTGGCCACAATCACCAAACTGTGGAAAGAACCAAGATGCCCTTCAACAGATGAAAGGACAAAGAAGATACGGTTCATGTACACAATGGAATGTTACACCTCCATCAGAAAGGATGAATATCCAACTTTTGTGTCAGCATGGACAGATCTGAAGGAGATCATGCTAAGTGAATTAAGTCAAGCAAAGAAAGTCAATTATCATATGGTTTCACTTGTGGAGCTTAAGGAATAACATGGAGGACATTAGGAGAAGGAAAGGAAAAGTGAATTGGGGGAGATCGGAGTGGTAGGCAAAGCATGAGAGACTGGACTGAGAAAAAAACTGGGGGTTTGTTACGGAGGGCTGTTGAGGGGATGGGCGAGCCTGGTGGTAGGTATTAAGGAGGGCATGTATTGCATGAAGCACTGGGTTTGGTGCATAAACAATGTATTTTGGAATACTGGAAAACAAACAAACAAACAAACAAACAAACAAACAAATAAAGTGAGGCACCACCACAATAAGTGGTGAAACAAAAGGGCTGAAAAAAGAAAGATCTGAAAACGTATCAGTACATAAGGAACCATCTTTAGAATATAGGCCTCTTAAGAATTGGAAACAAACTTCAAGTTGCTGGAGGGGAGGTGGATGGGGCATGGTGTAAATCAGTGAAGGGCATTAAGGAGGTCACTTGATATAATGAGCATGGGGGCTTACATGCCACTGATGAACCACTAATTCTGTCCCTGAAATTAATAATACACTATATGTTAACCAAATTGAATTTAAATTAAAAAATTTTTTAAAAAGGAATATAGGCCCCCAAATGGAAAACAAAAAAAGTCAGTGTTTTGAGGTGCCAGAATGGCCTGGTGGCTCTTGTTATTTCCTAGATTAATGGAATATTATCTACATTGAATTTTTACTAAATACTTTCAACGTCTGGTCAAGATTCAACAAAGCCATGCCTGGAAAAATGACCCATATGATTAAGTTCAGTGTGAAATACGTTACTACCACTCTGCTCATGCCCTTTTCCTCTAGAATGCTTCATGCCCAGTGAATGTAGAGGTCATAATGTGAAATACAAGACTTTTCCAAATTGACCCTCCCCTCCTAGAGCATTGATGGGAGACTGAATTGGAATAAGAGTTTTTAAATGATTTGAACTACTATATTTAATGCTGTATTTGTTCTCCTTACAAATATTAACTGTTGACTTTTCATTAGAAATGGCATCTGGATAGCCATCTCTTCAACGTCTCTGCTTTCTGAACTAAAATAACCAAAAAGATGCAAA